>JARQZJ010000138.1:1327500-1365000 GCA_030704895.1 Henosepilachna vigintioctopunctata
ATAAATTGAAAAGTTATTAAATTAATGTAAACTCAAGGTTAATAAAATAAAAATAAAATATAAATTGTTCCTGCAAACAATGTACTGGAATACTCTCACCACACCAAGCGTTCTCAATCTTCCAGCCTTAGGCTCAAAGATCTTCTACGAAACCTTCTCCAAATAGTTATCCAATAATTCCAGAACCAATAATAATTCCAGTAATAATAATTCCAGTACCCAAAAAAACAAAACGGAGAAATCCAAAAGTAAACGTAAAAATGAAAACGAAAAACGTAAAACGAAAAACGAAAAACCGCAAAGATGTACTATACCTAGTGTGTGGTAAACTGTGTATCAAGAACACGTGCTTTGATCCCCTAAAGGGCACTTCTTCTGCTCACAATTTCCAAATAACGAACAAATTCCAGAAGAATTCAACGACCATCAAATGATCCCAATACTGGATACTTATTCTTTTCGACAAATCAAATTTCCATAAAAGAACGAGTATATAATTTGATGAAGGTCTCAACACGTCTCCTATCTTAATGATAATTAATATCTGATTGATCCTTTTTCAGAAAAAAATACCAGCCAACTTTTTTTCAGTCAGGTTAACTTCCATCGTCTTACAAACAACACAACATGACAATCAGACCTACTTAACAGTGAAAAGAAAGAGTACCCCTAACCTCACAAAACTAAACACTCACGAAAAGATGACACTAAACAAAAATATAACGTTATAATATATATATGTATATATATATATATATGTATATATATATATATATATATATATATATATATATATATATATATATATATATATATATATATATATATATATATATATATATATATATATATATATATATATATATATATATATATATATATATATATATATATATATATATATATATATATATATATATATACACATAACGATGTTCCAGACTACAAGTGCAATTTTGTTTTCACAAATGGAGACACTAATACCCTCTTATTTTGTTCAATTTGACCTCAATAACCGATATAATTAATATAAGTGAAATGGAATAGCGATAACCATTACGACTTTGAATTCAAAAGTTTGTATGGAAATCATATAGTGCAGGCGCGGAAGGAAGTTGAGAATGCAAAATATGAGGACCGGCAACTGAACTCAGATCCGTTATTCTTAGACCTCAGATAACAAGAGAACAAAAGTTGGCAGCGCCTGACATGGTCTATTTTCATGTTATAGGCACCCTTTCCTACGCGAGCGCCAAAATGCGCATAATGCTTGTCGTCGTCAGTAGAAAATAACTGATAGTGTAGAATAATGAATATTTTTAGTATTCACCCAATATAATTCAAAATTACTAGTATTTGAGTGTATAATTAGTGCTTAACTCAAAAAAAAAACGTGAACAAGTTTCGTGTTTGTTTTGTAACCAAACGGGTTATTTGATGAAAGCCACAACCAGAATAACCAGAAATGCCATTTGATCCGGAGTAAACCTTGTTCTCCATTGTTGTATGAACTATTTCAATCAGTTCAGGCTACGATTATGGGCCTATGAGAAAACTACCAGAAACGTCTATCTTTCTGAATTCCCCTTATGAGACAATTCAGAAAGTGTATTATTTTTGGTGATTTCATTTGGAATATTCACAAAAATAGTATCGGATGTCTACGACACTAGCTAAGATTCACGAATCAGTCTCCGCTTGATGTTGAGGATGATGCATTGAGCATTTGAACGTTTCAAATTATACTACCTTCGTAACAACTTTGTAACTTTTTCTTCAAAAACTTAACGATCATTTTCTGCTGTTACTGATACTGTCTAGAAATCAGTAGGAAATTGAAGTTCATAATATAAACTATAGATTAATAATGAACGTATCATTCTCAAAGTGATTTCATTAACAAACTTCCTGAAAAACATTGAGGGTCTTGTGAATTACGATGAAGCATTTTCGAACCACACTGAACCCCTTTTTAAGGTCAGTGAGCAGAAGTGTTTGTGAGCGATACACGCGATTGAGACCTAAGAGTTTCCAACGTGCAATACCATGAACTATGTGCACTTCAGAGCACATGAATGTTTTAATATTAGTCGAAACAATTGTTGGATTGAAATATATACTGAATCTTCTGCCTAATTTTCATCAACTATCAAGGACGTGCTACTTCATTTGAATGACCATTGATGATGTCTCGAAACACATAACATATTTAATATTCTATGGTCACTATATCAATTTCAAATATCGTTTTTTACATATATGCTCAAGTGTTGATGTGAGAACGTGTTTCTCATTCACTTTTCGTAGTGTATTTACGCTGATTATGAAATTGGAAAACATCTAATATTTCTGCATATTTTATAGAAGTAAAAGCCAGTTTAGGAATGACCACTATATATATATATATATATATATATATATATATATATATATATATATATATATATATACATATATATATATATATATATACATTATATCGTTGTGTTTTATATATATATATATATATATATATATATATATATATGTATATATATATATATATATATTGTAGATATATATATATATATATATATATATAAATGTGTTTTTATATATTATATGGATAGATTTATATATATATATATATTATGTGGTCACGTATACCACGTCGCGCGGAAATAAATTATGTGGTCGAAATAAGATTAATCAATGGATTTGTGGGATCTGTATTGAACATTCTACCGCAAATGAATCTAATGTGTCAGTTTTTCAGAAACTGAATTATATTGATGGAGAGCCTATTCTTCAAAAATATATGATTACTTCGAAGCAAGAAATCGTAGGAAATTACTACTTTGTTGCTGAAATGGTGGAATTGAAACAATTACTGGCCGAACAAAGCGATATAATTAGAAAATTGCAAACGAATAAAATTAAAAGCGATAAAAAGAACTTTAAAATTATCACATGTGGTGGGGAATTCACGACGGAACCACCTATCGATGTGAACAATGATAAAATAAACAGATTTTCGAATTCTACTGGCAGAGTATTATCAGTTGATCATCCTCCTATTGATATAATTCATCAGAAAATTATGGATGACCTAATACGGATTGAGATTGACACTCATCCTGATGTTAACGCCAATAGAAATCAATCAAGATAAGAGAATGATTGGACAGTTTTTAAATCGAAAAAAAAGGAACGTCAGATGCATATTCCTTACTTGCCTGTGATACTGAGGAAAATCTTAAATATTCCTCAGATAACTGACAAAAAATTCAAGAAAACCTCAGAAGCCTATAATTGGTACTACAAAATCAGATATTGTGCTGCGCCTAAGCAGTCCCTCGCTCTTTTACATGTTTTGAGACTCAGCCCAACTACGGAAACGCGAGAGCTGAAAATAACATTAGTCAAAGCATACCCAACGTTACGTGTGAAAAGCTAAATTCTCGAAGACCTCAGATATACTCGTCTTTATACTCGTAGCACTACCATTAGATGCACTGGATCAAGTAATGAGTCCGACCATTTTGGCCAGAAGGTGTTGCAATAAAACGTTTTTTTGTAAAGCGCCGGCAGACTTTAGTAGCCCCCTGAGAGCCATTAAACCTAAACTGGCGCACCAGAACCTTCAATCCATTGGAAACTGTCTGAATGCTCTAGAACTTCTTTCCGCGAACACGAATTGGAAATATTAATGGTTACAGAACACTGGAAGTACAGAGAGGAACATAATGCTTTTATATTGCAAGGTTATAATTTAGTATCAAGTTTATGTCGACAAAATGGTGGGCATGATGGAAGTTCAATTTTTAGTAAGATTCCATACATGTTTATTACAAGGAATGATATAAATTCTTTGAGCATACATCATGTTGTAGAGTGTTGTGCTCAAGTCTGCTTTGAAAATTTGAAGGTTTCTGTGATTTGTAGTTAAAGGCCTAATTCACAACCACTCTGTTATGTAGAAATTTTTCTTGAAAAGCTTAGACTGATCCTAGAAATTTGTATTCAGGAAAAGGCTGAATACATAATTGGAGGAGATTTAAAATACATTGGAAATATTAATGGTTACGGAACACTGGAAGGGCAGAGAGGAACTTAATGCTTTTATATTGCAAGTTTATAATTTAGTAACCAGTTTCTGTCGACAAAATGGTGGACATGGTGGAAGTGCAATCTGAATTTTTGGAGAAACCTGCCTTGGCATTCAATTTGTGCAACATAACTTTATGATTCATTTGATGGAATGCTTTCAGTAAATCGGTATATACAATATCTATCTGACCCCTTTAATCAAGATTTTTTGACACAAATTGTGAGAACGTTACAAGGTTAGCAATTAATTAATTGAACAATTAGTATTTAATTAATTAGTAAAGTAGTAATTTTGAAAGCTTGGAGGGAATAGATATAGGTCTTTTATTGCTGATAACCATTGCATCACTTTTTTCCAGTAAAGGTACTATTTTTCGGTTTTCCAGATTTTCGGAAATATTGTCGAATTAATAATTAACTTAAAAATATGGCATAAAGGCGCAGAGAACACATGAATACAATCCCTTACAATAAAACTAGCTATTTCATCTGTACCAGCTGTATATAGTTTCTTAACAGCGAGCAGAACATCCTTTTCTGATAAATTATTGATGTGAATAAAGTTCTGATCGATATCTTCATCGTAATAGAGGCTGTCATCAGTATTCGATTTAATATGAACAGAGTTGAAGTATGTAGCTAAAGTAATAATTATTTCTTGCGGTTTTTTGTAGCGATTCTCTCCATCCATTATTACACCTGGTAAACGCGAATTACCTTTCTTGATCCAAATATATGACCAAAATGCAGACCGATTTGACGATATGTTATTCTCTGAACTACAAATGAACGTTTTATAAGTAAACTCACTTTATTATTCACTATTTTGCGCACTTCTCTGTGTCACGATTAAAATTAGTTGGCATACGTTTATAATTTTTAAATGCTCTTTCCTTTTGGTAAATACAATTTATTATGTGTATTTATCAATATGTGGAGTGTAATTTTTAGAGGTATAGAACTTTAAATTGCAATAAAACAACGATAGATCATTCGATTGACAATTTTTTTTTATTCGAAAGATAATCTTATGGCATTATATTTCGAACATGATTTCTGGCATATGACCGCCACGGCTGGCTCGGATGTAGTCCAATCTGGACGTACAATTTTCGATGAATTTTTCCAACATTTGTGGCCGTATATCGGCAATAACACGGCAAATATTGTCTTCCAAGTGGTCAAGCGTTTGTGGCTTATCTGCATAGACCAATGACTCTACATAGCCCCACAGAAAGTAGTCTAACAGTCTTAAATCACAAGATCTTGGAGGCCAATTCACAGGTTCAAAACGTGAAATTAGGCGGTCACCAAATGTGTCTTTCAATAAATCGATTGTTGCACGAGCTGTGCGACATGTTGCGCCGTCTTGTTGAAACCACAGCTCCTGGACATCATGGTTGTCCAATTCAGGAATGAAAAAGTTAGTATTCATGGCTCTATACCGATCAGCATTCATTGTAACGTTCTGGCCATCATCAATTTGGAAGAAGTACGGACCAATAATTCCACTAGCCCATAAAACGCACCAAACAGTCAGTTTTTCTGGATGTAACGGTGTTTTGACATACACTTGAGGATTATCTTCACTCCAAATGCGGCAGTTTCGTTTGTTGACGTAGCCATTCAACCAGAAATGCGCTTCATCGCTGAACAAAATTCGCTTATGAAAATCAGGAACAATGGCAATCTTGTTTTGGGCGCATTCGACGAATCTACGCCTTGCTTAGTGATCGTTTGGCTTCAATTCTTGCATGAGTTGGATTTTGTGAGCACGCAAACCAAAATCCTTTCACAAAATCTTCCATAAAAGGGATAGACACAGATCCAATTCCTGTGCTCGATGGCGGATGGACTCATTCGGGTCTTCATCAATGCTACGCTCAGAACAAGAAAAAACAGAAACAAGAAAACTAATCCAGATAGAGCATTTATCAACTCATATATACATAATTCATATCCACAATTTCAATGTCATTAAATATTTTTTAAAGTTTCCTCTGAATTCTTTGATATCAGCACTGTTTTTTAAAGCTTTTGGCAGATTATTAAACTTAACCAAACCTCCATGTAATGCCGATTTATCTCTTAACGTTGTCCTACATTCTGATAAACTCAAATTTTCTAACATTCTAGCTGTGGCAGTCATTTACATATTCTAAGGTCTCATGTATATATCCCGGAAGTGAATTATTCCTAATTTTGTATATGAATAACAAAGAGATATTAACATATTTTATCACCCGCTGATAAAATATGTTTCCAAAGTTTCTAGCATATTTTTAATTATTGCGGCACCCTTAAAGATAAAATCAAATGTATTTCGAATCAGGGAGAATTTTTCTTGTCGATTGATGTCTATTCCCAATAATTCTTTCGATCACAATCGCTCACAAGTTCTGTTGGAGAAGTTCTCTTGAAAAAATTTCACTTGGAGAAGCAACAAGTAAGAGACGCAATGGTGGCACAATAATATTGAATTCGTTTCAAAACTCTTTCAGCAGAGGCAGATATATTAATTTTCTCTCCAACCTCCCTAAAGGTCGAAAATATAACTCAGTTCGGGAAGAGAGTCGTTCACATTTCCTATCTGAATGTACATTTGAAGAAACTTTTCGCAATGTTTCTAATCGAAACCTTAACAGAAAGGTGCTATATATACTTCTTCACGACACAGGTTTCTTCAAACACCTCATGTTCAAAGACTAACGACAAATTCTCAAAACATACAAAAGCAATAGTGATTAACATAATAGTAGCGAAGTACAACAATATCATAATAAAAAACTGGTTCACAAATATCCAATACAAAACACTAAAAATCAAAATTCATTTGTCATATACAAGACCAAATAGCAGAAATCCGGAGGGGTATACTGAAGACAGACAAGCAGACACTAAAACACAAAATACCTCAACATGACATTATATGCAGGATAAATATCATTATCAAGGAAAGGTCCAAATAACTGAAATGAAAATGAATTTGAAGAACAAACTGTCTCAGAAATTGTACACATAAACAAATGAATACTATGAATTTGCAATCTGATGTGAATCAATTGAGCAATATTCATTTCAACACATACTACCAATTCCTTGTAGAGAAATCTAAGCCATCTGATAAAGTCAACAATAGTTGGCAAATATTAGGAAGTTTTCTATTGACACAAACAATTGCATTCAAATTCTTGTAATCCATTTTTCCAAGCATTTTACGAAATACGACATTTTCAGCATCACAACAAATACGCGGATGATTTGCCGACACCTGACCGTGACATTTGCAACTGATCATGCGAAAAACATTGATTTTTAAGCTTAGTTCATAAACAGTCAGGATTGGTCTGGAGTCTGATCTCAAATAATGAAGGGCATATCTTTTGGGATTATTGGAATCCTCACAAGGAAAAGTAACACGTCTTAATATTCATCATTTTTTCCCTAAGTGAGTATGCTTCATTGAATAATTCTTTCCGTTTAGATTTCGAAACCAGATGACTACCGAGCACATCATCAGTTTAAAATTTTGCTATGGTAATCGAGGCACATCTCGGGAGTTTAATCCAGGGAGCACGTCCAGGTAAAATCAATGGTTTCATCTTCGTGTGTTACACAGGCAATACATTTGAACGAATGCAGAATAGGAACGGTATGATTCTGAATTGTTCATTAATTTACATCTTTATTCTCAGCCGCCAGAGAAATACGTTCGAGACTACTTTTCTGTTGAGCTCATCTCTCGATGCAACGAAATTGCAAAAATTCGGAGGGAACGAAATCAATTCTCTCGATACGTGACAGTGACACGGCCATTACCAATTGACAACAATTGCGTGGATAAATCTTCAGTAGATGGGACGTTCTAAGATGCAAATCTCACGATTGCTGCCAACCTAAATTTCTTCATATAACACTACAGATTTGATGATTTGAGGCAAGAGTTTATATAATCTCCATCAGTTGATCTTGGAATTACTGACAAAATGTTCGGCAAAAATCAGAAGATGATGAAATCATTGTGCCTCCAAAAATTCTCAACAAAGTTTCGAACAAGAGCTTCCAATGCACCTTTATGAGTCATTATTGATTCGTCTCAGATGATTATTTTTGAAGATACAAAATATTCTGCCTTCAACGCATTCATAAATATTTGACAACTAACATAAATGTTAATACTTTGTCTTTACGGAAACTATAATACATTTTCGGAATCTAAAACATCGGCATAGGGTTATTAGCGGAAATACATTCGATTTAGAACATAAGTCATTTAGCTAATGATGATTACAAATACAGATTATAACGGAATATCGAATTTGATTATAGAGGTTTACATTTTGCATAAAATTGATAGTATTTTTCCACTTTACAATCACAGAAGTTTTCAAATCATTGCGATTCAATTCATGAGAGATTGATGGGATTGACGAGGGATTGATGGGAAAATTGATTGAGATTGATGGAGTGGGTCCGACAGACAGTTAGATAACTCTTTGAAATATATTAACTCTTTTATACATCCATTTAATTCACAAAAGAAATAGAAAATGACCAAAAAACATTGATCTTTTTTAATTGGACGATTTCTAGGAAAGATGATTACTCTAACATTTGATATAAACAGAAAACCTACATGCACAGATACCCCAATTCCTCAAGATAGTAATCAACCTTCAAATATTAAACTTAGCCCTTTTATTCTTTCATACATAGACTTTTGTCCATCCTGCTTTCCGATGAAAATTTTAACAAAGAAGTGCAAACTTTTGAACTTTTCGCAAATAATAACGGTAATGATGAAAACATAATAGATAATCCTATAAGAAGAAAATAACAAAAATTCTTTTAAATTCAATCTATCCCTCTCAAATCATAAAAAGCGAACAAAAATATTATTTCATTGATTTTATACCTCATCTCAACGAGAAAATTTGCGAAAGACTAATCGAAAAAGAGATAAAAACCATTCGTACTAACAAAAGAAATATTGAATCATTTTTAGTGAATAATAAAGAAAAGATGAATGATGAAGACAAAAGCGGAATTTATAAAATTTTTTGCAATGACTATCCAGCGTTTTATATCAGCCAAACAGGTAGAAAAATGAAAACTCGGGTTGACTAGCATAAAAGTTCGATTTTGTGCAATGTAAATAATAAAACCGGATTTTCAGTACATTGTATTAACTCCAACCACTTCATAGACTTCGAATTCCTACACGCAGGTAATAAAAGGAAACGTTTGGGCCTTTTAAAAGCAATTGAAAGAGGCAGTTCTTGGAAGAAAAAAAGAAATCGTAAGTGAACAGGTAGATTTTCATTTACCTCCCTACTTACATCCATTGTATGAATATAAATTTGTTGTACGTTCCTTATTGTAGTTTAGTCTTGAAAATGAGCTAACGGTAGAAACATGTTGTCTAATTGTAATTAGACATAATGTTGTTGAATATAATCGTGAAACATAAGGCCAAGAGTTCAATTTAATTTAATTTTGGAATTATTGTTCAGATTTTGCGTTTTACATCCAGCACTATATTTTTCAAACTCACAAACGATTTGTTTCACAGTCAGGGGAACTTTACACTTCATACACATACAGGTAGACTATAATGTAGCCATTAGTGAGTGCCGCGTGTCCAAATCGCCACATATATGTTTATATATCTTGTTCTATATATATCTTGTCCATTGGAAACCTTCACGTGAATGCAATCTTCAATTTGAAGATGAAGTTTACCGTATCCACGGAATGAACATCAAACGGTTGACAGTTACGGAACCTTTGAATATTTTTTAGAGAAAATGATTTGCCATTTTTATTTTTGTTTTTCGTTAATTTTGGTAACGAGACAAATACAACAAATCACGAACCATTTGAATCGGTCGGACAGTTATATATACACAAAAAAAAACCTAGCTGGATATTTATCGGAAAAAGGAGATGAAGTAAAGACACCGTGGGCAAACGGTATGGTGACCTAAAGACGCTTTCAGCTCACTGGTGGTGATGTAATTGATTGACACTTTTTTCGGTCGTCCAACTACTGCTCTTCGTATAATAATAATAAGAATTGAAAATTATGGTGATCAAACGAATGTCACGTGGGAGTTGATGTTTCCATCATCTCTCAAAGAATAACTATTGAAGAGTATTGGAATCGATGCCACAGTTCATGTTAACATAAGCCATTTCGTGTTTTGTTCTTCGAGGAACTGATCATTTCTCCACATCCATTGCAAAGTGGGGCAACAACTTCAATAATCAAACACTTTCTCATGACTGTAAAATGAGGAATCGTTAAGTATTGAATACTTTACCATGCCTTGTAAAGTAATAAATAGAAAATATCTCTCAGGTTATAGACACACCAACCACAACGTTTTTACGTGTCCATACCCGTAGGTATCTAGAAAATATGTTTAAGTACACACACTAAAAAGTACATATAGGATGATTCTGTTTATATACAGATACATTCAGATTTCGATTCAATGACACATAATAA
Source organism: Henosepilachna vigintioctopunctata (assembly GCA_030704895.1). Taxonomy (NCBI): domain Eukaryota; kingdom Metazoa; phylum Arthropoda; class Insecta; order Coleoptera; family Coccinellidae; genus Henosepilachna; species Henosepilachna vigintioctopunctata. The sequence continues at coordinate 1,338,101 of JARQZJ010000138.1, forward strand.
AACGCTCTAAGAAACACTGGGACATTAATTCAAAAATTAAAATCAATGCAACGCCTCTTTCACTCTTCAAGGGATAAATGCTACAGGTCATTTTCCTTTTCGAGGAGGATATTTCACTTGCGCTGATGCACAACAAGCTAACTTGTGTCACTATTCTCATTACTATGCAGCGATCCTAAGCTAAGTTTCAAAGATGGAAGGCGCTTCCTAATTTTGTCCTCACCAATGGTTATTAAACGAGGATCAATAGCAAGCTAAACAGCAATTAATTATTTTGGTTCAAGTTCTATAATTATACTACTAATCTATTCAACAAGATAGTTCTGATCGGAATATTGAAACTATCACGAAACTTTAGCGCTTGTTACCTTTGATTTATATAAGAAGTGGATTTAATTTGGAAACTTGTGGCTTGTCGACTACAAGGAGGTACGATTTCAATATAGAATGCGAATTATCGAATGTTGATTTCAATTTTATGCTACCATTTTGAGCAATAGGTTCTAAAACGAAATATATTCGGACCCCATGAAGAATAATGCGAATCATGATGTTTGCGAATGAAAATATTTCGTGAGAAAAACTGAACCACTTATATTGGAAAATCTCTCAGTCTATAAGAGTTTAGCAACATTGAAGATATTGATGAAATATTTATTCTATGGAAATTTATTTCTAACAGACTGAAATAAAATTTTTATTGAGTTTTATTTTAGTTTTAAGCAGCAAATGACCAAGATAAGTATATATCTATAATATAAAAATGAATCGCAAAATGTGTTGGTAAGTGCATAACTCAACAAAACCTAGACCGATTTTGCCAATTCTTTTTTCAAAATGTTCGTTGGAGTTCAAGGATGGTTTTTACGGCAAGAAAAATTCGAATCATTGCCGGAAAAACCCTAAAAACAACCAATTTTTGTTTGCATACAAACCCTTTCTGAAAACAATGTGTTTGTTATAGTCGGGAAAAAATTTTAAGAAATTGCGTGTAAAATTGAAAAATTTAAGAGTACTTAATTTTTTATATGAGTAAGAAATAATCATTTATTCTCAAAAAAGGGAAGTAAAGAAAATGAATATCTCATCATACATCTTGGTTGAATTTCAGAGATATCTCGACCTTATTAAAACTTCAATTCAATATAATATTTTGGTGAGTTTGAATCGACTAACATACACGTTACTAGCATAGCACGTAGTTTATTTGAATATGAAAAAAATACATAGTTTTCTTCAATTTACAGCTGATATTTTGTTTTTAAATATGATAGCTATTAGATGTGCAAAGTTAGCAATGCAGCAAGTCAAAGATATAAAAGAGCAAGTCAAACTGATTGAATCGAAATTGAAAATATTCGATCTGCATTGAATAGGCATGATGACAGTTTTTTAAAAACGAGCCTATAATGTCCACAAATGTATACTATTTACAAAAAATAAGATATTTCTGCAGAAATCAAGAGTTTAATAGGAAAAAAATGCAATTTTAAGATAGAAATTTATTTGTTTACCTAAAACGCTTGTCAGTGTCATGGCGGCGCTTGTGACGTCAATAATCGGTAACTCAAACACTAGGTTCTGGGTTCGTGCAACAATTTAATTATTTTATGGTATTAAAAATGAATTCGAAAGTGTATAAGTGGTGTGGGGTCCCCCAGTGTGCAAACACATCCATAAAAACTCCTAATAAGTTATTTGTATTCGTTCCTAAAAATAAAACAACACGAAACAAGTGGCTTCAACTTGCAAGGCGAGATTCAAATGCAATATTGTCCAGCACTGTCCTCTATTTTTGTGAAGATCACTTTGATGTAAGTTTTCACATTGTTTTGTAGATTCTAGTATACTATATAATATTTGGTAATAATATTTTGTACGTGGTCTAAATGTTAAAATATAAACAATCTATTTCGAGGTCTAACCTCGAAATTTCATCTCATTGATGTTATATTATGTATTTTATTCAAATTTCAGTTACCAAATGATATGGATAATTATATGGAATATCATCTGATGGGATCGGTGTCAAAGATCCGCATGAAACCGGGGTGTATGCCCACTAAATTTCAATGTCAACCAGATAGAAGGAAACGAACATCAGATGCTACAGAAAGACCATATATTCTCAAAAAACAAAGAAAGACATTGATAGGAGAATGTCTGAAAGATTTAGAGGAAATAGGTACAAAGCATGTGGAACTTGAAGAGGTGTCATGTGGAAGTTCATGTAGGTACTTATTTGTAATACAAATTTATTCCACTTCTTTGTAAATCTTTGTAAATTCTTTTTAAATGTGTATTTGAAGGTAATATTTTATAAATACTATTTTTTTGTCTTTTTCAGCTTCACAAGCACCCATAAGCAATACTTCACAAGAAAATGCAAATAAGATGGTGGATAAATCAATCCAAGTATATACGACAAATAAGTTTCGAAGTAAAGCCACTCAAACAAAAACTAATTTAGTTAATCAAATGACTTCTCCTTTGAAACCTTCTACATCATCTGTTTGCTTCTACATTCTACATTCGCTGTTTGCCTTAATAAATCCTTGATCCATAACTCGTATTATTTTAATAACATTCACACTCAAATAGTGAAATTGAATTAATAAATGAAAACACAGTCGTAGTGGAGGTTAACAATACGAAATGTAATTTTGGCGCCGTCTCGTGTACTTGACACTGACGTCATGAGCTCTGATTGGTGTTCAAGATATCATGGCGGATTGCCTTATTTTGTAGTTTTATTTTATAAAAATATATATCAATCACACTCTTAATAAGAAAAACAATGCTTGTTTTTTATCCTAAGCTTCAAATTTTATCAGATAAATATAGTATTTTTGTGATTTTTGATTAGTGTCATCATGCCTATTGTAACGATGAAATATATTACCGTTCACCTCAAATCGTTGCTATTGGACCAATGAAAGTTGTGTGTCAATATTGCAAAGCAAAGTTCAATTTGGAATGAACTGAATTCTCAACATTTTTTGACTCATATTCAGCAAATATCTCATATAATCAATGATGAGATATATGAGACAAGTACTTGCTGCGAAATAAGGAACATGCCGTTCAACTATAGAATGGACAGGTTAATCACTTTCAATAGATCCAACGTGTTTATATAGGAATTTTCTGATAATTCGACCGATTTCAAATAACAGGAAGTATTGCAGTAACTTCGTAAGTGAGTAGGTCGCTTATTTCACAGGGGATAAATATCAAAAACAAGATAGTGTAGCACACATAGTAGGGCATATATATATATATATATATATATATATATATATATATATATATATATATATATATATATATATATATATATATATATATATATATATATATATATATATATATATATAGTAAGTACCGAGATTCTTAATAGAAATATCGAAATATTTCAAATAACACTCTCAGGGAGCTGTCTACACAAGTGTTGTCAACGAGAACGAACCCATCTTTTTCAAGAGTGAATATTAACATCGTTTCGGAAAGTTCATCGATCTTGTTGAATGATAATAGGATACAATTGTTTCATCATTATTACGAATCATCAGTCCATATTTAATCTATCAATCAAGAATCTTTTGTGTAGACAGCTCCCTGAGAGTTTTATTCGAAATATTTCGATATTCCGATTGAGAGTCTCAGTATTCACTAGTATTGAATGACCTGTGAATCTTGAAACTAGCTACACTTTTGCCCGCCTCGGCGTGATCTGGAGCGATTAGGCATGGAATTATTCGTACACATTGCGGACAATTTTCTGTACTGTTTGAATGAAACATCTACAAAGCCTTCCACTCTCACTCTTGTTGTCATGAGTAGAAATCTTGAACTCCAGGAGAGTTTATACGTCCTTTCTCCGATAGAGGGAACCTACGTGAATTTTTCACAAGGTAAAATTGTCCTCAATTTGGTATAGGAGCTATGTTCGTTTTGAAAGTCATCGATTCTTGATTGATAGATTGAATGTGGACTGATGATTCATAATAATGATGAAACAATGGTATCCAATCATCATTAAACAAGATCGATGAACTTTCGATTGAGGGGATTGTTTCCTAGTGAAATATTCACGTAGGCTCCCTCTATTGGAGTGAAGACGTATAAACTCTCCCTAGCGTTGAACAAGTTTTATTTGAAATATTTCGATATTTGGATTAAGAATTTCAGTATTTATATATATATATATATATATATATATATATATATATATATATATATATATATATATATATATATATATATATATATATATATATATATATATATATATATATATATATATATATTCAGACAAGGTTTATACAGGTATGTTTTTATTACAGCTGTTTACATATGTTTCGACCAAATTGGCTATCATCAGAACGGCGTAGTTCAAGTTATTAGAAGTTCAAACTCGGATGTCGATCGAAAACTATATATATATATATATATATATATATATATATATATATATATATATATATATATATCTCTTGTGGGGTTGTTAGTACCCACATCGGGCACCTCCCTGGTTAGCAGATAGGGAAATCTCCCCTAGATATAAGAGGCACTGATGAACAGGGCGGATCAGAAACTAACAAAACAAATTCAGTGGCGTCTGTTCCGTATCTGACGGCCAATATTCAGCTTCTGTTTCTCTTTATGGGGCGGCTGTACTTCAATCTTCTTGAACTCAAAAATCGAGTCGTACACCCTGTGGTCTCAACTGGGACCACCAGAAAGCTTTGTTCAACTTGAAGTCTTGCTGGAAAAAAGATCAAAGAATCACTACTCAGGCACCAGTCGACAGACTGACTTCACCTGATCATCGGATTATGGAGGATCAGGAGACACCATGCGGAGAAGAATCGGATCTTCTTCAAAAACTCTCCACAAACACCACATCGGTATAATTAACCTTAATACACCCACTAAAACAGGCAAACTGAAGCAGCTCACCAACACCATGAAAAAGGTCAATGCAAAAATAACCGAATCCAAGAAACACGATTCAAGGACGAGAATCATTTCGATACCGACAGTTTCAGAATCTACAAGGGGAAACCTGCCGTGAAAGTAAAAGTAAAAACTACTTTTATGTTCTGAATTCACGATACACAATTCCCTACTCGACTCAGTCTCTAATTTCACATCGTCCAACGAGAGAGTCCGTTGCTTTCTATTGAGCAAATGAAGCTTACACTCTAATAAACGTACACGCTTCCATTAATGATTCAAACAAAACTCTTCCGGAAAGCGTACAAGATATTTGGGAAACATTGAAAGAGACAACCAATAATATACCAAAACACCACGTGAAAATCTTGCTAGGCGATTTAAACGCAGGGCTAGGTAAGAAAAGGAAATTCAGAGATACTACGGAACTTCGAACTCAAAATCATGAGTACCCAATTTCAAAAACCTGCACATAAGTTAACCAGTTGCCCAGTCTCAACCAGGGTGAAAATCGACTGGATCATGTCAAAATTTCCAGGAACAACGTGAAGTGAATTTTAAAGTAAGAACTCGAAAAAGCGTCTTCGATTCGGATCACCATCTCCTCCAGAATAAAATGAAATTTCAACTCAACAAAAATAAAAATTTCTACCTGAAAAATTCAGGTCGTATCCAGAATATCTGAAATTCCACAAGGAAAGTATAATTGCTCAAATCAATCGAAAAGAATCGACAAATTTGGAAATACTGACAAAGAGCATTCAGAAAGACATAACACTACGACAACCTCCTCGCACCAGGAAACATAACCGCATGGAAAACAATTGAACGGCCATGAAAATTAAGGAAACTAGTGAAACTTCCCTATAACTCAAAAATAGGCCTCAAAATAAGTAGAAACACGAACGGAGATATGATAATAATAGCTGTCACGAAATACAGAAGAGTTCGCCAATTAAAAAAAATTGAGATTTTTACAGAACTTTCAGGGAAAGCTTGCAGGGATACCAAGCGCCCAGTCCTTGATTCAAAAAAATCCGATGGCACGTTGGAAACTAACACAAAAAATAACTGCAAAGTATAAGCCGAATATTTCAACACTCTTCTCAACTGCAATCCACTCCTTTTAGGTGTTAACGCATCCAGACTCGCAAGCTTCTGATATGGAGAATATAACGGCAAATATCAAGCAACTCAAAACCAAAAAAGCAGCAGGAGAAGATGGGATTATTGCGGAACTCTGGAAACTGAACGATCTTATTTTGACGCAAAAACTTCATCATTTAATATCAGAAATCTGAAGGACGGAAGAGATACCAGAGGATTGGAAATGAGCGCTGATACATTCATTGCACGAAAACGGGGACAAGGATATCCATTTATCAATAATTATAGGGAAATTTCCTTACTCCTGGTTGCTTACAAAATACTTTCTAAAGCCCTGCTAAACAGAGTAGAACACCAAGCGGGTCCACTAATTGGGGAATACCAGGCTGTATTCAGAGAAAGCCGATCATGTGCTGAACAGATCTGTACTTTGAAGATTATATTACAGATGAGGAAATGTAGAAATAGAGTGATCAAAAGCATTGATTTCAAGGAAGCATATGATTTAATAAACCGTGAAATTCTTCTCAAAATTATGAAGGAATTTGGGATCGATATAAAACCCGAAAAATTATGGAACCGACACTTACAGGTACAACTTCCAAAGTAAAATTTATGGGCGAAGTGTCAGATCCCTTTGAAATCAAAACCAGTGTGCGGCAGGTGGACGGACTTTTGCCAATCTTTTTCAATATTGTTTTCGAGGAGATCATTAAGGAATGGGACTTCGTGAGGAGGCCATACAAGTGGATATCAAAACGAAAATCGAATAGATGTCAAATGTCTCGCCTCTGCAGACGATATTGCTATCATAGCAATATTGCCTATCAGACAACAGAACTGAGGCCATTGTCGTCGTAGAAAAATTACATGAAATTGCTCAGAAAACAGCGGTCAAAGTTCCTATGATAAAACCAAATACATGAAAAGAAAACGAGGAAAATATTTCTTCTCCTATCACAAAACATGGTGAAATTCTGCAAGTTGGCCATTTTGAATACCTCTGAGAACTTATACAGTCCTCGAGTTCAAACCAAATTGATAAAGAACAGAGAATCACCAAGATCCAAAGGACCAGCAAGCTAACATTGGTGTACTATAACAAAAGGTGCATTTCGAGAGGCCCATATGGAGCCATAATAACACAACGATTCTGCCAGAATCCATTTATGCATCTGGAACAATGGTTATTGACGATATATTCAAGATTTAGAGAAATAGAAAAACAAGAACGAAAAATTTCACTTTAGAAAGATTAACGGGCCAATCAATAGAAACGGCATTTGGATGAAAAGACCTCAGAATGAACTTTATCGAAAGACAAATACGATAACGGAAGAAACAAGAAATAAATTATCAGATGCTAAAATAACGCTATTTAGCATTTGATAAAGAAGTAGTACTTCGAAACGCGTAATGCGTATTTTAATTAAATTATAAGAAAATTCTAAATATTGTTTTATTATGGATATAAATTTCCTCCAAGTATCGGCCTCATCAATGATCAAATTGAAGCTCGAATTCAAAGAACAAGAATATTACGGGGTTCTCAGAATATTGTATCAATTTGAATCACTCACGCAGGTACAGCGGCGGCCTTAACATTTGCGAGGTTCCGGTCGGCAGGTTTTTGCGAGGCATTGTTCGACGAGAAATGCTAAAGTTATACAAATGAATCAAATTTGAGTTTTAAAACATTTTACTTACATTGAAAGATTTACAAATTGACGAATACAGAGATGATAAATTTCAAAATTGTTGTTTAATTAATCCCACAAATGAGCTACGTTATTTTCGAAAGGGCTGAAAGCCGATCCAGTGTCATCAAATTCCTCGAATACGTTTTAATATTTTTAAACCTCGAAACACTCCTTTCAGCAGACGCAACCGTAACTGGTGTGGTGGCAATAATTCTCAGAACTATTTCGATATTGGAATAAATTTCAGTTATTTTTTTCTTCTAATTTGTATATCAGCACCGACATAATGTCATCGTTTCCTCCATACACACGGATGTACCTACATATTCAGTTCTTCGTACAATACATGTCCATCAATGTCACATGATTCTTCTACTATCATAGATATTTGCAAGTCACTGCATTGATTCAAAGGTTCACTATCACTAAATTCCTTTAATCTTTTTATATTATACATGAAACCAAATATGCTCTTATGATGTTTAAGTGCCTCAAACCTACATAGGATGACAGTTTGCGCGTACATTGTGGACAATAACATAAAAAAGTCTATTTTGAAAATGCCTTCCGCATTCAAATTCATGAGGTTCCCCTTTTCCTTCATAATTAAATTGCCTTTTTTCACGTCGTCTTCTGACTTCTTCAAATTGTCTGTCAATATCATTTTCCTCGGATATTTCTCTGGCTGTTACAAGGAATGACTGAAAACCATTTTCTCGATAATTTTATCAAGGAGTCAATTTCTGAATGCGTCTAGGTGTTGTATAGCGACATCTAAGTGTATGTTTTCGCTTTGCCACATTTTACTGATAAAATTTATGTAAGGATGTCATGCCACATGACAAGTGAAACTACAAATTCGTAGGTAGTTTTTTATAGAATGTTATTCACTGACCAACTGACAATATGTTTTATTTTTGGAAAATCCATTAAAGCATCACATATATCGCTTAGTTGGTATTTAACGGCCTTCGCCTATGTTACACTGCACTTCCATCTAGTTTCAGAAAGAGGTTGTAGCGACAAGGATTTGACATGAGCATTTAAAATAGACCATCTTTGACTCGAGCCGACAAACAGAGTGTTCAATCTTCGTATCAAACCAAAAAAAGACTCGGACACAAGACGATGGAGCATTCTTTGATGATATTCCAGCTGTGACTCCCTCAAGGTGAAAAATAAGCAAGTAGATTAATTTCAATAATACGTTTTTGGACACCACTTTTTTCACCACGCATATTCGCACCATTATCATATCCTTGGCCTCTGCAGTTTTGCAATAATACACCTAATCTGTGCTAATTCTGTGAATATATAATTAATCAAATACTCAGCTGTAGTTTTTTAGGCGGCTATGAAACCAATAACATCTTCTTCAATTTCAGATGTTTTTGTTTTAGAAAATCTTTAAATATAATAATTGATAGTTGCTCAACACGAGAAACGTCGCGAGTACAATTAAGAATAATAGCGTAATATTTAATATTAATTATTTTTTCAAGAATTTCAGTTTTCACGTGACTTGCCATTAATTGTATGATAGTTTCGAATATTTGTTCCGAAAAAGTGGTTATTAATCGTTTTATCTGTCACTTGTTGTAATTGAAGTCTCAGCAAGGGATCAAGTTGGGCTATTAACATTAACTGAGTCGGATGTTAACTTCTCTTTATAACCCCTGCAGGCCAAATTGTAAGATGCTATAAAATTTACAACTGCGAGCAATTTCAAAATATCGAGCGAGTTTTAAAATATCTCTCCAACGTTGCCTTTCTTGTTCAATTTGTGACAGAGCCAAGGAGCCAATAGTGGAACATCTTTTCAAACCATTCTCTGAATTAATCCATTTCAGCATACAATTTTTGTGCTGTCGACAAGATTCGTGTGACTTTAGGTAATCACCGAAGTGTTTCCAATCACACACTCCTTCATTCGATCCAATCTTTGTATTTTCGAGCCCGAATATTCGACACGAAAGCAGTAAACGGCATCCTTGTTTGGAAATAAATCGTCCAGCGCCTGTCAAGCTTCTCACAGTTAACTGATATCTTATTATAATGATATTCACTGAATTGTCGTCCATTATCATTCACGGGAAACAGCTCAACTTTAAAATCCGGATGGGACCTCTTAATACAATCTCAGTTCGGTCTACATTAGTGATTGTTATGGGACACAAAACGGGGTCATTTTTGAGGATTCAGATTTTCCACTCCAGCAGTAATGGATGTAGACATAGACTCGGGCTCAGATTCGTGTTGTTGACTGGATAGCGTTGAACGGTGTCCTAAGAGACAATGATGTAGTTAAATCATTATCATTCTCGCTGTTTTTACTTGATGACGGCGGCGGCACCCATGATGATGTGGAAGGAATGTTTTCAGCTGAATCATGATTAAAGTCACTTTCTATCAATGAATATTTCGTTTAGGTTTTTTCATCATCATTTTTCATATACTTGTATGAAAATCCAGGATAACTTTTTTGTACCTGCTTACTTTTGATAGCTCGTTTTCTTTTTGAACTCCATGACTCAAATTTTTACCGGCGTCACGATCACCGGAACTCATTCCGTAAGTCTTGTTTCGTTTCGCATAACAAATCAGAAATAATTTTCTAGTAGGTGCCACACAGCTTTCTACTCATTATCAGCTTACTCAATACATACAATACTATTTCCACTTTTCCAGCTCACTCAATACTTGAAGCAATATGAGAACGTGATATTAAATATAATTTAAATATATGTACGGTACAGCAATGATTTTGTAACTAATTCTGCAAGCAAAATAATTCCAAGGTGACAAAACTTGAGGAACAAAACGAGAGAATTCCTGTAGCGAAGGGATTTCCCGAGCGATAGACGAGCAGAACATTCGAATAATTCATCGATCTCGTTGAGTGATAATAGGATACAATTGTTTCATCATTATTATCCGTCCATATTCAATCTATCGATCGAGCCCACTTAATATTCACTCTCGAAAGTGATGGGTTCGTTCTCGTTGACAACATTTGTGTAGACAGCTCCCTGGGGGTTTTATCTGAAATATTTCGATATTTCGATTACGAGTCTCAGTATTCACTAGTCTGAATAATTCGTTAATCTAGAAACTTTCTATACTTTTGCCTTTATTATAAAAAAATTTTTATAGTGCCTTGCTATATAAACTGTTAATTTTTGTACTATTTTAGCCCTGAAGAAGAAAATAAACATTTTCGAAAGCTTGGAAAATACTGAAGAGGTAACTGATTTTCCTGTCCCAGACTGCAATCCCAATTGAACACTGAAAATATATATATATATATATATATATATATATATATATATATATATATATATATATATATATATATATATATATATATATATATATATATGAATATATATATATATATATATATATATATATATATATATATATATATATATATATATATATCAGATAATTACCAGTTTTCCTGCTTCGTTACCTGATTGTCTATTATATGTTTATAGGTTTTTGGTTGTTGCATGTTTCAGGTGATGGGTATATAACTGAAGTTTTGTTGTGTCATTTAGACGTTTCGGGGGCTTCTTTACCTCCTTCTTCGGTAATTTAATTAAATGAAGGTTCCATAATAAATATAATACAATAAATTTAAATTAACAAAAACAAAATGATAAAATTATGGTTCCCTACAATTAAAATTTTACTTATCAGAAAATATCTCACCTCTTTGTTTTGAACGAACGATCATGTGTCAATGTCGCTTTCGGAAGATACGTGCTACTTGTCTTTTTCGCGCTGTCATTGTTTTCTTCTTTTAATGTGGTCTTATGAGTAGTGGCAAGTAAAGTTGGCTCAAGTTTTTTATATCTTGTTTGTTGTTTACTATTTTGTCTGTGTTCGTTTGTATATGTATCATCTCGTATATTTCTCTTTGTTTCTGTTTTGGTTCTATTTGTAGTATCTTCGTGTCTGCATATTTGAAGTCATGTTTCTTCGCATTTTTATGTTTATTGAGTGCTGTTGAAGCATTTTTCGTGTATTTGTGGGCGTTCAGTCTGTCTTGTAGTCTTTGTGATGTCTGTCCGATGTATTGTTTATCACAGTTTTTGCATGGAATTCTGTAGACGACGTTTGATTTCTTCCCTTTGGGAAGAATTGAGTTTGCTGAACAATGTGTTGATCTGGTTCTGTGGCTTATGTACTACCTCAAAATTATATGGTTTCACTATACTGTACAACTTAAGAGAAAGGTTCCTCGAGTATGGTATGGGGATTCGTACTTTATCATTATCATTCTTCGGATTTTGATTCTGAGTGTTATAAAATCTGTGTGTTCTTTGTTTCATAAGTTTGGCAACGAAGGTTTTTGGGTAGTTGTTGACGTATACTTGTTCATTAAGCTCTTTTATTACTTTCGGAAGTAGTTCTGGTGAAGTTAAGTTTATCGCCTTGTCTATGCAACTCGTGATCATGCTCTTTTTCTGGCTTTCATGATGGTGTGAAAAGTAGTCTAAGATTTTTTCTGCGTTCTGTTCTTTTCTGTGCCAACGTGTTAGTATTTTATCATTCTGTTTTATTATTTTCATATCTAAAAAGTTCAGGGCATTTTCCTGCTGTTCCTCGATCGTGAATTTTAGTGATTCATGAGTGTTGTTGAAGTCGTGTAGAATGTGTTCTACTTCTTCGCGAGATGTTATTATGAGGCAATCGTCGACATATCTTTTAAATAAGGTTGGTGTGTATTTTTTAATTATTTTCTCTTCTATGTATTCCATCACCAACTGGGCAATTGTGCTCAAAATTGGGCTACCCATTGCTAAACCCTACATCTGTTTGTAAAAGTTGTCTCCGAATTGAAAATAACTGTTGTTTGTAATGAATTGTACTGTTTCAATAGAGTCTCTTTGTGGTATTTCTGTGTATTGTGTGAGCTCATTCCAGTTTTTTTCGATTACCTTTTTCACAAATTCAGTCGGTATATTTGTGTACAGTGATTGTACATCCAATGAATATAGATAGTGGTTTTGGTACCTTAATCTTGTCTAGTTCTTTCTTTAAAGTTATCGAATTTTTGATATATATTCATTATTACCAACTGTTTTAGATAATATTACTTAAATGTTTTGATATTTTATATAGAGGTGACTGCACACACGATACTGTAGGTCGTAGCGGATTATTAATTTTTTGTATTTTGGGGAGACAGTATATTTTGGCAGTTTTGCTGTTATGAATGGTTAATCCTTTCGATTCTTGTTGTGAGATGTATTCGTTATTTATCCAATTTTTTATCATTTTATGATTATTTTTTTCTATTGTTAGAGTCATGCCTCGTTTTATTTTCTTATATATTGTGGTGTCATTCAGCAATTCATCCATTTTTTGTTCATAAAGTTTTTTGTTCGAAAGTAATGAAAGAGCTTAAAGAATAACTATACGTCAACAACTACCCAAAAACCTTCGTTGCCAAACTTATGAAACGAAGAACACACAGATTTTATAACACTCAGAATCAAAATCCGAAGAATGATATTGATAAAGTACGAATCCCCATACCATACTCAAGAAATCTTTCTCTTAAGTTGAACAGTATAGTGAAACCATATAATTTTGAGATAGTACCTAAGCCACAGAACCAGATCAACACATTGTTCAGCAAACTTAAGTCGACAACTCCAAAAGGGAAGGAATCAAACGTCGTCTACAGCATTCCATGCAAAAACTGTGATAAACAATACATCGGACAGACATCCCAAAGACAAATAGAACCAAAACAGAAACAAAGAGAAATATACGAGATGATACATATACAAACGAACATAGACAAAATAGTAAACGACAAGCAAGATATAAAAAACTTAAGCCAGCTTTACTTGCCACTACTCATAAGACCACATTGAAAGAAGAAAACAATGACAGCGCGAAAAAGACAATTAGCACGTATCTTCCGAAAGCGACATTGACACATGATCGTTCGTTCAAAAAAAAGAGGTGAGATATTTTCTGATAAGTTAAATTTTAATTGAAGAGAACCAAAATTTTACCATTTTGTTTTTGTTAATTTAAATTTATTGTATTGTATTCATTATAGAACCTTCATTTAATTACATAAATTACCGATAAGTAAGGAGATAAGTGAATAAGTAGGTAAAGAAGCCCCAGAAACGTCTAAATGAAACAAAAAACTTATAATATAAGTTTTTATATATATTTTATATAACATATAATAAGGAAATTCTTCCATATATATATATATATATATATATATATATATATATATATATATATATATATATATATATATATGGAAGAATTTCCTTAAAACTCAAAAACAGGCCGCCAAAGTAATTAGAAGAGAAAAACGGAGATATGATAATAATAGGTGTCACGAAATACAGAAGGATTTCACCAATAATAATACTAGAGATTTTTACAAAACTTTCAGAGAAAACTTGCGAGGATACCAAGCGCTCACTCCTTGATTCAAAAAATCCGATGGCGCGTTGGAAACTAACACAAAAAATAACTGCAAAATGTAAGCCGAATATTTCAGCACCCTTCTCATCTGCAATCCACCCCAAGAAAAACTTAAGTTCGACTTTTCCGGGGTTTACGCATTCAGACTCGCAAGCCCCTGATATGGAAGAGATTACGGCAATTATCAAGCAACTCAAAAACAACAAAGCAGCAGGAGAAGATGGGATTATTGCGCAACTCTGGAAACTGAACGATACTACTTTGACCCAAAAACTTCATCATTTAATATCAGAAATCTGGAGAACGGAACAGATAACAGAGGATTGGAAATGCGCGTTGATACATCCATTGCACAAAAAAGAGGAAAAAATGGATATCAATAATTACAGGGGAATTTCCTTATTCCCGGTTGCGTACAAAATACTTTCTAAAACACATCAAACCAGAGTAGAACACCAAGCGAATCCACTAGTTGGGGAATACCAAGCTGGATTCAGAAAAGGCCGATCATGTGCTGAACAGATCTGGACTTTGAAGACGATATTACAGATGAGGAAATGTAGAAATACAGTGATCACATTCATTGACTTCAAGAAAGCATATGACTTGGTAGACCGCGAAACCCTTTTCGAAATCATGAAAGAATTTGGAATCGATCGAAAGACCCGAACAATTATAGAACAGACACTTACAGGTACAACTTCCAAGGTAAAATTTATGGGCGAAATATCAGATCCCTTTGAAATCAAAACGGAAAAAAGGGAATGGGAACTTCACGTGAAGGGAATACAAGTGGGTATCAAAAGAGAAAATAGAATAAATATCAAATGTCTCGCCTTTGCAGACGATATTGCTATCATCACAGACAACAGAACTGAAGCCATTCGCGCCGTGGAAAAACTACATGAAATTGCGCAGAAAACTGGGTTACAAATTTCTTATGATAAAACCAAATACACGAAAAGAAAACCAAAAAATAAATCTTCTCTTATGACAAAACATGGTGAAATTCTGCAGGTAGACCATTTTAAATACCTCGTGGAAGTTGTACAGTCCTCAGGTTTAAACAGAATCGCTAATGAACAGAGAATAACCAAGTTCCAAAGGGCCTACAAACTAACATGGGCTCACTATAACAAAAAGTGCATTTCGAGAGGCGCCAAATTGAGGCATTATAACACAACGATTCTTCCAGAAGCAATCTACGCAGCTGAAACAATGGTTATTGGCGGCCATTCAAGAATTAGAGAAATAGAAAAACAAGAACGAAAATTCTCAGAAAGATTTACGAGCCAATCAATAGAAACAGACCTCAAAATGAACTGTATCAAAAGACAAATACGATAACGGAAGAAATCAGAAAACGACGAGCAAAGTTCTATGCACATGTTTACAGAATGAAACAGTCCAGAATACCGAAGAAACTACTCAATATAATTATGAATAACAAATGCGAAACAGAGTGGCTAAAAGAGGTCCAAAAGGATCTACAACAGATCAATATAAAAAATCTCGAAGATCGCACTGAATGTCGCTATAAAATCGCACATATAAAGTTTGAGCAAAAATTAAATCGTCAACCTGGAAAAAAGTGGATATATATATATATATATATATATATATATATATATATATATATATATATATATATCAAAGTCATATATATATATATATATATATATATATATATATATATGATATATATATATATATATATATATATATATATATATATATATATATATATATATATATATATATATATGTAACGCCATCTAGTGCACTATGCACTGACGTTATGGTATTTTAGTGTATTATGTTACGTTAGAGACCATATCACAAACGCTGTAATACTTGTACCTTTTATCACTCTGTGATTCTTGTATTATTCTGTGAACTGTCCGACAGTATTTAAGGCGCGACATATTATTTTAACCTCCCATTCTGTTTGTATATTTTGTGGACGCAGAGCTGAAGATATTCAATCGACATTTAATTCTCGATTCTTGTTTCAGGTTTGTTATATTTTAGATTAAGTTCATATTGTATTTATTTCATGAATAAATTCTTGTTTCAATTTTAAACATTCATCGAGAGTCATTGACTATAAAACAAAATAGAAAAATAACTAAATTATAAATCGAGAATTTCCGTCAAGTAATGATGTCTAAAAACAAGAAAGATTCCGTTCTGGTCCACTTGAGAATCCAAGCCGAAGAAGCAGTTGATGGTAAGATAATTCAGAAAATAAAAACCATTCGTCCAGATGGAAGAGAAAAAATATACCTGTTTCATGTGGAACATCAAGAATTGAAATTTCATGAAGAATTGGTAACCATCAACAAAATAAAGAAGATTTGTAAATCTATAAAGAAATCTGGTGAGTTTCGAAATATTTCAGTAGAACTACCTAGAGAAATAGCAAATCTATACCTGGATTCTGATTTTGATCCGGTTTTCAAAGATTATTACCTAGAAGAAGTTGTAGAAAAAATGAATAAGATACCTGAAACTCCATCTTTAGATATTCCAGAAATAATTAGAAAAATAGTGGAGACACTTAGTTCAAACAGGCCACAGTTAAGCTTTAATGACATTACTAAGAATTTCATTTTGGATAATTATAACGGTAGGAATGATAATGCTGAGTTATGGTTAGAAAATTTTGAGAATGAATGCATAAGGTTTGAAATTGCTGAGGAGAAAATGTTTGAAATATTAAGATAATTTTTAGATGGAAATGCAAAAGATTGGTATGCGTCTGCTAGAATCAAATATGGTTTGGAAACACCATGGGTGGTATTTAAGGACTCTTTCAGGAAAACTTTCTCAGAAAAAGGTTGGTCAAGTGCACGTTTAGTTTACAATTTTAGACACATAAATGGATCAATGGTAGAATATGATCTGAAAAAAGAGAGAATGTTATTATCACGAGATCCTGAGATGCCTGAGGCAATTAGAATTGACTTGATTGTAATTGGTCTACCAATCTTCATTCAAGAAAAATTAGATAACGAAATGAAAAGTAGATAGCACCTGATCAGTGAAATTAGAAAATATGATACAAAAGTTTCAAATGAAGTATTCTGATGAAGTAGATAATGTAGTTTCTAAAGAAAATCTAGAAATAAAGAAAAATTTCACCCTAAATCTGAAAAGAAACCTTGTGAGATTTGTGAGAAGTTGGGTTCACCAAACAGATTTCACAGACAAGATAATTGTTGGAATAAACATAGAATTAAAACAGTTAATACTACGGAACATCAAAGAGACTTGAATGATAGAATATCTAATTTTACAATATTACAAAAAGAAGAAACAGACATTACTAAGAGGAATTTAATGGGATAGCTAGAAACAAACTAGATCTAGAAATAGAAATCAATTGTTATGATTTTATAGTTACAGAAAATTTTGAAGAAAAAACAAAGAGAAAAATATTTTGATGAAGAAAACAAAGAAACGGTTAATTCCTTGATAAACAGATATGCTTCTTGAAAATAAATTTTAATCAAAGAAGCAATACAGATATTCAATTACAGATCGAATGGAAACAGGAAACCAAATTTCAGGATTATTAAATGTAGATTCAATTGAAGAATCAGAATCACCTGTTGCAGCTCCAGTTACATAAACAATTTAAAAAAGATGAAAAAAACAACATTTATTTTAGTTCCTGACACAAAGTGACTCCCGGAAGGGGATGTAACGCCATCTAGTGCACTATGCACTGACGTTATGGTATTTTAGTGTATTATGTTACGTTAGAGACCATATCACAAACGCTGTAATACTTGTACCTTTTATCACTCTGTGATTCTTGTATTATTCTGTGAACTGTCCGACAGTATTTAAGGCGCGACATATTATTTTAACCTCCTATTCTGTTTGTATATTTTGTGGACGCAGAGCTGAAGATTAATATTCTATCGACATTTAATTCTCGATTCTTGTTTTAGGTTTGTCATATTTTAGAATAAGTTAATATTGTATTTATTTCATGAATAAATTCTTGTTTCAGTTTTAAACATTCATCGAGAGTCATTGACTATTGAATAAAATAGAAAAATAACTAAATTAGGTATATATATATATATATATATATATATATATATATATATATATATATATATATATATATATATATATATATATATATATAAATTTGATTATTATTATTTCGATTGTTCCCCATGAGGAGAGCGACTGAAATTGAATTCGCAATCATAAGGAATTTTGCTTCATCTTTTTTGCCTCCCAAAAACGCTTCATTCTCTCTGACTGCTCTTTCTTCCGTTCATCTGTCCACTTCACTCCAGGTTGACGATTTACTTTTTGCTCAAACTTTATATGTGCGATTTTATAGCGGCATTCAGTGCGATCTTCGAGATTTTTTATATTGATCTGTTGTAGATCCTCTTGGACCTCTCTTAGCCACTCTGTTCCGCATTTACTATTCATAATTATATTGAGTAGCTTCTTCGGTATTCTGGACTGTTTCATTCTGTAGACATGTGCATAGAACTTTGCTCGTCGTTTTCTGATTTCTTCCGTTATCGTATTTGTCTTTTGATACAGTTGATTTTGAGGTCTTTTCATCCAAATGCCGTTTCTATTGATTGGCCCGTAAATCTTTCTGAGAATTTTTCGTTCATGTTTTTCTATTTCTCTAATTCTTGAATGGCCGCCAATAACCATTGTTTCAGCTGCGTAGATTGCTTCTGGAAGAATCGTTGTGTTATAATGCCTCAATTTGGCGCTCTCGAAATGCACTTTTTGTTATAGTGAGCCCATGTCAGTTTGTAGGCCCTTTGGAGCTTGGTTATTCTCTGTTCATTAGCGATTCGGTTTAGACCTGAGGACTGTATAACTTCCCCGTGGTATTTAACATGGCCTAATTGCAGAATTTCACCATGTTTTGTCATAAGAGAAGATTTATGTTTTGCTTTTCTTTCCATGTATTTGGTTATATCATAAGAAATTTGTAACCTGGTTTTCTGTGCAATTTCATGTAGTTTTTCCACGGCGCGAATGGCTTCAGTTCTGTTGTCTGTGATGATAGCAATATTGTCTGCAAAGGCAGACATTTGACATTTATTCTTTTTTCTTTTTTGATGCCCACTTGTATGCCCTTCACGTGAAGTTCCCATTCCCTTATGATCTTTTCTAAAACAATATTGAAAAGAATTGGCGAAAGTCCGTCCCTCTGCCGCACACCGGTTTCGATTTCAAAGGGATCTGATATTTCACCCATAAATTTCACCTTGGAAGTTGTACCTGTAAGTGTCTGTTCTATTATTGTTCGGGTCTTTCGATCGATTCCAAATTCTTTCATGATTTCGAATAGGGTTTCGCGGTCTACCGAGTCATATGCTTTCTTGAAGTCAATGAATGTGATCACTGTATTTCTACATTTCCTCATCTGTAATATCGTCTTCAAAGTCCAGATCTGTTCAGCACATGATCGGCCTTTTCTGAATACAGCTTGGTATTCCCCAATTAGTGGACCCGTTTGGTGTTCTACTCTGTTCAGTAGTGCTTTAGAAAGTATTTTGTACGCAACCGGGAGTAAGGAAATTCCCCTGTAATTATTGATATCCATTTTGTCCCCCTTTTTGTGCAATGGATATATCAACGCGCATTTCCAATCCTCTGGTATCTGTTCCGTTCTCCATATTTCTGATATTAAATGATGAAGTTTTTGCGTCAAAGTAGTATCGTTCATTTTCAGAGTTGCGCAATAATCCCATCTTCTCCTGCTGCTCTGTTGTTTTTGAGTTGCTTGATAATTGCCGTAATCTCTTCCATATCAGGAGCTTGCGAGTCTGGATGCGTAAACCGCGAAAAGTCGAACTTAAGTTTTTCTTGGGGTGGATTGCAGTTGAGAAGGGTGCTGAAATATTCGGCTAACATTTTGCTGTGTTATTTTTTGTGTTAGTTTCCAACGCGCCATCAGATTTTTTGAAGCGAAGAGTGGGCGCTTGGTATCCTCGCAAGTTTTCTCTGAAAGTTTTGTAAAAATCTCTAGTATTATTATTGGTGAAATCCTTGTGTATTTCGTGACACTTATTATTATCATATTTCCGTTTTTCTCTTCTTATTACTTTGGAGGCCTGTTTTTGATTTGTAAGGAAATTCTCCCAGTTTTCGTCATTTTTATGGCCGTTAAATTTTTTCCATGCAGTTATTCCCTTGTCGACTGCTTGGTCGCAGATTAAGTTCCACCAGCGGTGTTTCCTGGTGCGAGGAGGTTGCCCTAGTGTGATGGCTTTCTGAATATTCTTTGTAAGGTTTTCCCAATTCGTCGATTCTTCCTGATTGATTTGTGCAATGATTGTATCCTTGTGAAGTTTCAGATATTCGGGATCGGACCTAACTTTTCTGGGTGTAAATTTTTTATTTCTGTGGGGTTGAAATTTTGTTTTTATTTGGGGGAGAGAGTGATCCGAATCAAAGACGCTTTTACGAGTTCTGACATTTTAAATTTTCTTCACGTTGTTCTTGGGAATTGCGAGTTGATCAATTTGATATTCACCCTGCTTGAGACTGGGCGATCTCCAAGTAGTTAGCTTATGTGCAGGTTTTTGAAATTGAGTACTCATGATTTTGAGTTCGAAGTTTCTACAGAACGCGATTAACCTTTCACCGTTCTTGTTGGTACGTTTGTGTTTAGTATGGGGACCCGTAGTATCTCTGAATTTCCTTTCCTTACCTAGCTGTGCGTTAAAATCTCCTAGCAAGATTTTCACGTGGTGTTTTGGTGTTTTATTGGTTGTTTCTTCCAATGTTTCCAAAAAATCTTGTACGCTTTCTGGAACGGTTTTTTTGTGGTGATTAATGAGAGCGTGCACGTTGATTAAAGTGTAAGCTTTATTAGCTGATTTAATAGAAAGCAATGATACTCTCTCGTTGGGCGATGTGAAATTAATAACCGAGTCTAGTATGGAATTGTGTATCGCGAAGCCGGTACCTAAAAGCAGTAATTTGCCCATTACTTTCAGCTTTCCCCTTGTAGATTCTGAAACTGTCGGTATCGAAATGATTCTCGTCCATGAATCGTGTTTCTTGGAGAGCGGTGATTTTGAGATTGAACTTTTTCATGGTGTTGGTGAGCTGCTTCAGTTTGCCTGTTTTAGCGAGTGTATTAACGTCAATTGTATTGATGTGATGTTTTTGTTTGATCTCGAGATAATGGAAGATTTTTGAGAAGCTCCGATTCTTCTCCGCATGGTGTCCCTGATCGCCCAGAATCCGATGATCAGGTGAAGCCAGTCTTTCGACTGGTGCCTGGGGTAGTGATACTTTGATCTTGTTTTCCATCATGTGTTCAAGCTGAATAGAGCTAAGTGGTGGTCTCAGTTGAGACCACAGGGTGTACGACTCGATTTTTGAGTTCGAGAAGATTGAAATACAGCCGCCTCAACTAGAGAAACAGACGCTGACCACTGGCCGTCAGATACTGAACAGACGCCAATGGATTTGTTTAGTTAGTTTTTGGTCCGCCCTGTGTATCAGTGTCTCCTATATCTAGGAGACTTTCCCCTATCCGCCACCTGGGGAGACGCCCGATGGGGGTACTAACAACCCCACACGAGATATATATATATATATATATATATATATATATATATATATATATATATATATATATATATATATATATATATATATATATATATATATATATATATATATACATATATATATATATATATATATATATATATATATATATATATATATATATATATATATATATATCGTATTATATTCGTGACTGAATGGTAAATACAAATTGAGATTTTGTGGGATTGCAGTCAAGCAAAAACTAAGAAGACTCTCTTTTCTTTACTCGAGCTTTCGAGACTTTATTGTCCCTTCATCAGGAGAACTGAAATAATTAAAATTAATAATAACACAGAACAATACATCAGGTACAAGAACTTACGAATGTGAGATTATGAATAATTATGATAAAACATTAAAGAGAATCGACTGAACGCAGGTATCATTACAGTGTGACAGATTGAATTATCAAAACAGGATATCAATACTACATAAAACACAATTCAAATTGAATCGAAAAAGGACAACTATGATCACTCAGTCTACAACGACCGTATGTGCCACGCTTGAATGGGCCACGTTTCTATTTTTGTCCAATTGGATGATGTAGGCATAAGTGCCACTAAGACCATCAATGTCTTCTCTAGAATTCATGGCCATATCGTGTTGAGCAATCCGAATCATTTCTAGGAAGGTTCTTTTTCCTGTTTTACTTTCCACATCCAAGACAGTGAGATTATTAAAATCAGGAGAATGTAATTCAGAATTAGCATGCCTCGACAGCATACAAGAATCCTTCCTGGTTCTTATCTGACTTTTATGCAAGGTGACTCGCTGCTTTAGCTTCGTTTTCGTCTGACCGATATAACACCGAGCACAATCTCCACAAGGTATTTTGTAGACCACGTTAGATTGATTCATTTGCACTGCCCTTCAAGGTAATGATTATTACGAAATTCAAGTAGGTTACTGGAGCCTTGAATATCTCCAAATCCGCACGTCCATATTGGTAGATGATAAATAGTTTCATTTATTAAACGTGACCAGATACTATGTTTATAAATGTTCACACACGAATCAACAAAATAATTGTTATCATATCAATTCGTTGTTTGAACAACAAGCATCTTGTCATCGTTTAATAATATTATATAAACTGAGAACTGTAAATAAATAGATATAGTTAGATTTTAGATGTCTCCGGCTCGATACCCTTCACAAGGTATCTCGCCTGTGTTATTATAAAGTAACTGTTGTAATGTTACTGATCCTGGGGATGTCCCAGGATCCATCACCCTACGTTAGACGATGTATATAAAGTAAACTAGAATAAACCAGAGCCTCTTTAAATCCACTACCCCCCATACAACCTCGAGACATTTCATGGGGATCCTGCCCATCGAACCAAAATGGGAAACACAAGTTCAAAGGAAATAAAAGGAGAGGTTATAATAGCTCAGGCGGGAAATAGTGGTGGTATAACAAACACCACAAAGGAAGTAAGCAACATTGGATATAAAGAATGGCTGGAAATAGGAGTATTAGCAATAGCAGCAGTGATAATAATATGGTTTATCTATAAGAGATGCAACAAGAACTAGAAGAAAAAGTGAGGAGAGAAATTGCTGCCAGTCAAATTCTCGCTTAACAGGATAAGGGAAAAGAAGAAGACCGAAAAAAAAAGAACATGTGGGTGACAAGTGGAAAATGCAATGACTATAGTGAATGAAGTGGTGAACTGTGTAGAGGAAATCCGAACTGAAAGGAATTATTCGACGATAGAAAAGGAATTATTGGCAATTTGTTGGTCAGTTAAGCATTTTAGACCATATTTATTCGGTAGAAAGTTCGAAATATATACCGACCATAAACCTTTAATATATCTATTTGGCATGACAAACCCGTCAAGCCGGCTAACAAAGTTTAGGCTGATTCTTCAGGAGTTCGATTTTGATATTAAATACCTCAAAGGAGCTAACAATGTAGTTGCGGACGCAATGTCTAGAATAGAAATCAGCTCAGATGAATTGAAGAATTTAGAAAACGGCGAAAATGGTACAGTCTATGTGACAACAAGAGCACAAGCAAAGACTGAGGAAGTTATAGTACCTAGGGATGAAGAAGAAGTCGAACACCCAGGTGTAGTAGAATTGATAAAAGAGCCAAAGCATTCGATTAAACTCGTACCTTTGAATGAGGACGAAATGGGAAGCGTAAGGACGCATAAGTCTTACGACTTTAAAATAGGAAACCTATTTTATAATATGGAAAATAAAGTTATATACATAGACAAGAATAACCGATCAGCAGTAAACTTAGGTATTACGTTGAGGAACTTGGACAAAATATGTAAAAAATATAACATTCCAGAATTGTTTATTTTGAAAAACGAATGCAATATTCCATTCATACAGGAATTGAAGGAATACATATCAGAAATCAGAGAATATAGACTCAAGATTTCTATTATAAACAGCCCGAAAGAGGTCAAGGAAAAAGAAAAAAGGCTCATTATTCTAAACGATTACCATTTGCTACCTACAGGAGGTCATGCAGGCGTAAAAAGAATGACAAAAAACATAAGGAAAAAATTTTGTCGGCCAAGAATCAATAAAGATATAGAAAAATTCATAAAAAGATGTGAAGATTGTCAAAAATTCAAACAAGGAAAACATACCGTGGTACCGATGGAAATTACCACGACAGCGAAATCAGCGTTTGAAAAAATATATTTGGATTTAGTAGGACCACTGGACGAGGATCCAGAAGGAAATGAATATATTCTCACGTTACAATGCGAATTGACAAAATTTGTAGAAGCTTATATAATCAAAAATAAGGAAGCGAGCACTGTTGGCAGAGCATTGGTAAATAATTTTATATTACGTTACGGAGTACCTAAAATAATAGCATCAGATAAAGGAACAGAGTTCATAGCAAATATTTTTTCGGACACGTGTAAACTGCTCAACATAACTAAATCAACTTCTACGGCATATCATCATGAATCGATAGGAGCGTTAGAAAACACTCATAAAAACTTAGGAGCATTCCTGAGAATTCAGTTAACAAAACACAAGGATAATTAGGCAAATTGGGTCAATTACTGAACATTTTCATACAACATAACACCACACAGTTCGACACATTACACACCATACGAACTAGTGTTCGGCAAGTTTCCATATTTGCCAACAAACCTTACAGATTAGATTGAGCCAATGTATAACTTCGACAGTTATCCAGCAGAACTGAAATATCGCCTACAGACTGCTTGTAAAGATGCACGTGAAAATTTAATATCGTCTAAAAATCAAATCAAATCTCACTATGACAAAAGAGCTAATACAATTAGGTATGAAAAAGGAGATCGGGTACTTTTACTAAATGAGTTAGGGAATAAATTGCAACCCTTATATAACGGTCCATTTACCGTAATAGAAGATCTGAATCCGAACGTAAAAATTTATGTGAAGGATAGAGAAATAATAGTGCATAAGAATAGAACATTAAAGTTCTTCAGCTAGAACTGTAATCATGATGCTAAGAATATGAAAATTCAGTTTTTAAAGACAAATAGTGCAGTGAAAATCGGACAGTATATTGCGGAGCGGGAAATGAATATTGTATTGCAAATAAATATACACCCGTCCCTCCATATTATAAATGTATTTGTTTTATCTACTTTGTATGTAGAAATAATAAGAACATTGTGAATCTCTATAGACGTTGCATATATTACAAAAATTTTTTCAACTATAGCAGAAAAATTTTTTTTTCGCGTTGAAAGGTGCACTGCCCTTCAAGGTAATGATTATTACGAAATTCAAGTAGGTTACTGGAGCCTTGAATACCTCCAAATCCGCACGTCCATATTGGTAGATGATAAATAGTTTTATTTATTAAACGCGACCAGATACTATGTTTATAAATGTTCACACACGAATCAACAAAATAATTGTTATCATATCAATTCGTTGTTTGAACAACAAGCATCTTGTCATCGTTTAATAATATTATATAAACTGAGAACTGTAAATAAATAGATATAGTTAGATTTTAGATGTCTCCGGCTCGATACCCTTCACAAGGTATCTCGCCTGTGTTATTATAAAGTAACTGTTGTAATGTGACTGATCCTGGGGATGTCCCAGGATCCATCACCTTACGTTACACGATGTATATAAAGTAAACTACAATAAACCAGAGCCTCTTTAAATCCACTACCCCCCATACAACCTCGAGACATTTCACATTATATCCTGTTCTTCATCTTTCAGTTTGGTGAAAATCGAACGGACTGTTCTCACGTTTCTTGTGGAAATCTTCAATTTTTCTTTAGAAAAGATATTGATTAACTTAGGTGCGATACATACAGTAAATCAGCATTATCTCTGTCTTCCCTAGTGCGCCCGGTATCCACCTTCTGTTGAACATCATTGTTCGGTATTTCAAAGATGAGGTGGTTAAGTAACTTCTCAGGATATCCATTTGTCCTCAAGAGGTGGTACAATATTTTTAAGTTTTTGTCTCTGAACGAACCATGTGCAATCTTTATTATTCTGGTTTTCAAGTTCCTCACCAGATTAATTTTCATTTTCATCGGATGATAAGAGAGGAAATTTAAATACCGTCCAGATGCCACTGGTTTTATATACCAATCCGTAATGGTTACACCACTGTTCCTTATCACTTCCATATCCAAGAAAGGAACGAAAAAGTCCGTTTCCGTTTCCACTGTGAATTGAATTCTGCTGTTAAATTCGTTTAAGATACGAAGGAAACTTTCAATTGAATTCAATGGAACAGCTGTTATGATGTCATCCATGTATTTTTTACAGAAAGGCAAGTTGAAAGGAAGCTTGGGTAAGGATTTCTCCAAAACTAGATCCACAACATACAACGCAATTATCGGAGACACTATAGATCCCATGGGAGTGTCATGTTTCTGCTTGTAAAAATTACCCTTAAAGGAGAAAACAGTGTCAAATACAAACTCAATGAGCTTCACAAATTCTCTCCTCCCTATTGGGCAGTGTTGATGTATTCTCTCCCACTTCTCATCTATACACATTAGTGTCAATTCCAGAGAGATATTCG
>JARQZJ010000138.1:1367500-1504092 GCA_030704895.1 Henosepilachna vigintioctopunctata
CACATTCATACTGCGCTCAGACAAATTGTACATTCATACAGTAACTGCGCTTATATTTGACAAACTGAACTATTGAACTATTGTTATTAATGATTTATGGCGTACTTTACTAATTTTGAAAATATGAAGAAAATGGTTTAGAAGTCCTGAGCTCATGTCAGGTGAAGCCTTTGTGAGTTCAGGATTCCAATGATTCCAGACGCCTTAGCTGAGAACTGCCGAAAGTTGTCCCATGTCAGGACGTCAGCTAGAGCAATACTCAAGTATTGTTCTATCTGACTCTATTTATTATTTTCTATACTTACTCGAGTATTTCAAGGTCGTGTGAAGCACGTTGTGCTCTGTAAATATTGCTCACTCTTAGTTTGTGATCGCTAGTCTCAGGCAAACCACATGAACTCAGTTCCACCTCAGACAAACCAAGCTTGTGTAAGTTGGCCTTGAAAAGGCCGTGGCCCGTAAGAAGACTCGTCAGAGGAAATCCTGGTCGGAACCAGGGGGAACTAAAAACAAAATTGACGTTAGGAATCCAGCTGAACGTTGTGCGTCCTGTGCCATTGGCATCCCACTCGTCCTGCCAGAGTCGCTGTTAAGCGACCAGGGATTCCAAGGACCGCCGAGCAATCTCAGATGTTCGAGTTGAATGCTCCTGGTGAACAGCAGGAATATCGATAATCTTATATTGAAATGGCTGCCTTTATCTCAGGAAGAAAGTGACAGCCCTGTGAATAACGTGAAGTTTTACAGGAATATTTCCTGTGAGAACACATAGAGCAGTATGAGACACAGTAATACACGCATGGCTCTCCAGCACCATAAAGTGTCTCTGCGCGGAGTGAAGAACTCTCCGCACATGAGACAATTCCGCCCTATCCTACGATACTGATGAACAGTACGATACGATAGGGAGGAAGACGCACTTGTAATAGATATTGAGCGATCTGCGATCTTTCCATTGAAGCATTTACTGAGTCTCAACAGTTTGCAAGAAATCAACTTGGTTTTGTCTCTAATTGCCTTGACGTGTGCAATGAAACTGAGGCCTGAGTCAATGATCACGCCGAGGTAACTCTGCTCCGGGCTCCATCGAACTGGTGTTCCTTCTACATGAATTGATGGGGGACGGGCCGGATCGAGTGAGCCACGGAGGAGAATAGCAGACGTCTTTGATGCCGATATATTTAAATGATTGGCTGAAAGCCATGTGAGAGTGGTATCAAGTAGTGACTGCAGTTTGGCCTCTAAAGAGCGTCGGCTGTTCGCCTCCATGAGCAGAGTCAGATTATCGGCGTAAGCAATGGCTAGGCCGTCTTGATCTGATAGGAGATCTAAGCATTCGTCGAATACCAGATTCCATAGAAATAGGCCCAAGATGGACCCTGAGAGAATGTGATTGACCGAGAGAAGAGATAGTCAGGAAGGAGCCGGAGAACGCCACCCGGGAAGCCTACTTCGCTGGTTCTCCTGAGGATACTCACCCACCACAGTCCGTCGAACGCTCTCTCTATGTCAACAAATATTGCAGCTAAGTATTTTGATTCTGAATTGTGGGTGTAGTGAACAAGTCGACCCACTGCGACCTCGGTAGACAGTGTTGGACGCAATCCGAATTGTGAGTGATTCACGAATTCGGAATTTAGATATGGAAACAAGATCCTCGAGAGAATCAGTCTCTCTAGTAGTTTACCAAGTTCAGATATAAGACTGATATAAGGACGGTATGATTTGGGGTCCTCCGGAGGTTTATCGCCACCTTTTGGATCAAACATAATCTGGCTTGTTTCCATACACTTGGAAAATTGCCGAGTGTGGAACACAGGTTCATTAGGTTAGGAAAAGCAATAGGTACGACAAAGAATGATCGTGGAATTACTCAGATTGATCGACGAAATTGTCATGTGCTCATTGTAAAATTGACTGAATGTAAATATGTCATTCGTTCTGTTCAGTACTATAACAGCCGCAAAAGGATTTTAGACTTTGAGCAGATTAAGCGAGTTCGCGCTCCGATCCCTCGGACGCCACCAAATGCGTGGTACGGCTCTTGAAGAGCGACTATATCAACTGAGCGCTCTACGGCCCTCTGGAAGATCACCGGAGTAACGGCAGTCCAACGCTGAGCGTTTATCTGCAGAAACTTTATTGTACCTGTCATGTGTGATCTATCAGTCTTTCGTGATTTCCGAGCCGCCATTTATATAATGCACAGTCACGACTGGTAGCTTCATGATTAGCATCTTTGCTACTCCCTGATTCCTTACAATTGGCGCAGGTTGCCGGACGGTCCTTGTTAGGACAATCTTTGAAGCTGTGCCCAGATTCTGAACAAAATCCGCATACCTACGGACGGAAACAATCCGCCGCTGGGTGGCCATAGGATCGGCCGTTGAAACAACGAATTATATTATAATGATCTCGGATCGGGTATGATTCGAAATCGATGTAGAGTCGGGCCTTGCCAATTAATTGACTTCGGATCGGCCCTGGCACTGAAATTACAATGTGACAACGTTCTGGGAGTCGTGATTTTATTCGTGTCACAGTTTTAATTCTTTGGCGAGCCTCTGCATGCATAGACTCGTCATTGATATTTTTGGCGATTACGTCCTCGACAAGTTGTTCGTTGTCTGTCGAGGACGGAACGTCAAGATAATCAGTCGCGGCAGGATCTTTTTCGGGTCAGTGCAATTGAGATGGTCCGACGCTTTCAATGATTCCGTGATCATGGCTAGGTCCTCTGGGGATGGAACCTCCAACATGACGGAGCCATTTTGCCTCTTGTGAATCTGCTGCACTCTCACGCGTGGCGTGTTTCACAGCATGGATATCACATTGGTTTTTACCACTACCGCGTCGGCCGAGGAACTGGAACTCACGACGACCTTGTTAGGGGCCAGCTTGGCTCTAGATGGCTTCGCGGAGCGTAGAGCGGATGGAGCGGATGTACTTATTTTCTCCACGGAAGGCGTAGCGGCTACACTAACGTAAGAACGTTGCGTAGACGCTTCTGCGATGGTACGCTCTTCGAGACGCCCCACGAGGTGGGCGATACTTCGCTCGGCGGTCACAAGTAGTCCTTCTGATTCCTTAGAATATTTCATGATTGTCTCTATTTGACATCTTGTTATATTATCACTTGCATTAAAAAGGAACTGTTCCATCTCTGCCCGGATAAAGGCACTTCTGTGCATATCCGAAGAAGTGATGTCAGTTTCGATTGGGTCTTCGATTGCGGCTGAATTTTTTGCCCTCGTTGATGATTGATTAGGGCTAGAATTAGCCGTAATTTGGCCAGTAGCTCTAGTAGATCTCCCAGCCTGGCTTACCGCCGTAGAGACCTCGCAGTCGCTTGTTGACGATCGGGTGGAGCCTGCTTGACACTTTCGCTCCCGACCGATATGCGGATTCCGCTGCACCGTAATGCGTTTCGTCGTTTTTGTAATATTCATATCTTATGAATATTACATAATATTATTATGTAAAATACCATCTTATATCAAGTTTGGGTTTACAAAAGCAAATGTCGTCTTAATGGTTTCCTATTGGTTACATGAAACGCCGAAACCTTGACGTTTCAATTCTAAATGTACGGTTCTTAAGAAAAAAAAATAAAATTTCGTAAGCAAAATTTCAGAAGCGATTGTCGTTTTGATGGTTTCCTATTCTTTACATGATACGCCGAAACCATGACGTATCAGTGTGCGTTTAAAGCAGTCACGCGACCCTTCGTTATCTATGATAAAGACACGGTGTTCGCGAAGTGTCCTGAGTGTTCTTTCGAATTGAAGCCAGTGGTCGCATGGTGGTTTAAGGTCGACCGCCAGGGCCGACCTTGGACGCACTGTTAAGTGTGATCGCTTAGAGATTCGGTTGACTAACTAGAGTGGTCGCGAACCGCGATCTCGCTGTGCATTCCTCGGTTGGGCTTCTGTTGTACAGCTAACTAGGAGCGACACGCAGAGCGTGACTGCTAGGTCACCGATAGCTCCATTGGCTCCGTCGAGGTTTTGGTCAACTTAGTTTTCGGAGGATTCCTGGAGCACCAGGGCCTGCTACTTAAGCCTCCACACCCGGCTTGTTCAGCCATTCGGAGAGGTGTGATCAACGCAGGGGAGTAGGTAGGGACAGTGGGAATCTCGTTAATTCATTCATGCGCGTCGCTAATTAGATGACGAGTCATTTGGCTATTGTAACTCTTTATTCAATCATTTGTGATACATAATTCGCAATAGTGCACATGCAAGTGCATAAAAAATTGTAATATTACAATTATTAAAAATTAAACATATAATAGTATATAACATTAGCACAATCATCAATCACAATTTCTCTATTAACAATTAAATACAACAATATATCGATTCACCCAATTTTTCTCATAATTTTTATCTTTTTTTGTTTGATTTTCATTGATTCTTCAATTTTTCTTTATTATATACTTTTTTTTTGTTTTAATTAGCATTGAGTTAACAATTATACAAGTCATTTATTTACAGTCAATTCGTTAATATTCTATGAAAAAACTCAATTTATTTTCGGGTGCATCAGTTGTAACAAAAGGTAAAAAGATGACAAATGATAGCAATCAACAAGAATACAAGTGATAACAATTAACCGAAATAACATGCGCACTACATTTTAACGAACTACAAAGAGCATTTCCGCGGAGGAACTTGCCCGCGGTCGCACATAAATTTCTTTAACTCCCCGGAAAGCACAGCTAGCCCCGCACAAAGCGCATCACGTCGCAGTGAATCGACCAACTACCGCGAAGCGTCGTATACACTAATTCGCGTTTATTCGCACTTGTCTTAATGCCGAGTTCGGACAAGGTGTCAGAACACTTTCACCCCACCAGAAACCACGCGCGCCGATAATTAAAGGTGACACACTATTATTTTCCTGTCCATACCTCTGGCGCAGGACCTGGAGCAGCTCAGGTTGGTTATACACCGCTTTTTTGAATTCGTAAGCGCGAGACAGGCCATCGGGTGCTTCCCAGGACACGCCTACGTCAACCACAAAGCAAGCCGAG
Source organism: Henosepilachna vigintioctopunctata (assembly GCA_030704895.1). NCBI lineage: Eukaryota > Metazoa > Arthropoda > Insecta > Coleoptera > Coccinellidae > Henosepilachna > Henosepilachna vigintioctopunctata. The sequence goes on from JARQZJ010000138.1 coordinate 1,372,536, forward strand.
CCCTTTGTCAATATAAGGTCCGGCTTGTTCAGAACACCGCGGGTGTATCTTATACGCGGCTCTTTTTCCACCCGCCATCCCTTTTTCGTGGTCATTCCGATCAATCGTTTGACGATGAAGTTATGTCGTCTTATTCTCATAGTATGACCTAATGGGGGCATTTTTGCAGAACATGGGAGAGGCTTTTCACTCTCCCGTCGCCTCCTCTGCATAACCTCTGATCGGGGAGTTATATGTAAGACCTCTTGTTGGTAGGCAATTAAAGCGGCGTTGTGAGGCTTTGATCTATTCTGCTGCCTCCCAAAAGGGTGGCGGGTTATCAATGAATGCATTTGATGATTGATCCGATTCGGCATGCCTGGTGCCACCTCCGTAGTAAGAGGTATCCAGCTCGTCTCTATATTTCTTATCGAGCTGTATGCACGAAGTTATATTTTTGGAGGATTGTTCTTTCTAGCCTTCTCCTCCAACTGGAGGCCTCATCCAGCATTCCATCTACGGTAGGCGACATTTCAGCAAGCCTATCTAATCGCCGCCTCATAATTAATTGGTATTTAATGGTACCTCCCATGCGAGAGGGGGCATATACTGCTGCATCGGCTAACTGGGCAGGTAAGTGTAGGATTCTCTTCACGGCCCTTCTAATTTTGTGGTCAGCCTCCCTGAGGATTTTAAGGATATTGTAGGGCTCTGTAGAGAGTAGATGTATCAGATATTGTGTGATGATCCTCATTTTCTGGTGAGGTATTAGGGGTGCCTTCATTATCCTCCTCAATTGACGATCCAAGTCGCCGAGGGAGCACCCAGCGGCCCCTTGGGAGCTATACCTCAACCCTAGATATTTGAACGTGTCTCCTATCGCTATGGGTGTAATAGGTTGAGCCGCAATGTAAAACAAGGCCCTGTGGTTGCAATATACCTTCTTTTTTGAAGGAACCACCCCCATAGTTAAAGACGTACATTTAGTGGCGTTCGCCGCCAAATTCTTCTCTTCTAGGAAGGTCACCGTCGTCCTCAGTAATAGTAATAGTAATATTTATTCATGCTTTACACTTTACATATGTTTTCACTCGTCAATTAAAAATATATTCAAAATATTATTCAGTTTCAAAATTATAATACAGTCATCACAGGAACAACAAAAAAAGATGAAAAAAAAATAATACCCACAAAGGAGAGACAATCATCCAAAGTCGCGAACAAGCAACTCTTCAACCTCATAAAAAGTTCTTTCAATCAGAAATTTCCTAATGATAGTCTTGAATTTAATAGGAGAAAGGCGTTTCATCTCCTCCGGAACTTTATTGTATAATTTCTTAGATGAATAAAAAGGTCCCTTTTGAGTTTTGGATAGCCTACAATAATCATTTCGAATCATTTCCCTGGTTCTTGTAAGATAGTCGTGGAAGTCCTTATTCTGATTGAACACACGCCTATTTTCATGCACATAAATCAAAGCCTCTAGGATATAGAGGCAAGGGAGAGTCAAAATTTTGTTTTCAATAAATGCATGTTTGCATTCTTCACGATAATCAAGCCCAGCAACTATTCGGATAGCCCTTCTCTGAAGAGAAAACATTCGGGTGCGTGTAGAACAGTAGCCCCACGCTAACAAAGAATATCTCAAGATGGATTCAATCAGAGAAAAATATGCAGTCTTTAAGATGCTAACCGACAAACGACTCGACATCGACTTCAATAAAAAAATTTTTTTCACTAATGTAGAGGCCAAGTGCCCGGTGTGTACGTCCCAGCGAAGAGAGGAATCAAGATAGACCCCCAAGAATCTAGCATTATCAGCCAAATCAACAAGAACATTATTTTTTAGAGTGAAAAGTAATTTTACCGTCTTCTGTTCATTAGCCAAAAGCTTGTTCGATGTGAACCACTCAACCGCTCTCGACTGTGCAGCGACACCCCCCTCAAGACAGCAGCCAAATCATTTGATGTCACAGAGATCGTTGTGTCGTCGGCAAACAGAATGGTATTAAAGTTATTCAAATATATCGGAAGGTCATTTATGAATATCAGGAATAAAATTGGTCCTAAAACGGAACCTTGGGGTACCCCCATTGTGACAAGTTGTTTACATGACCAGTTGTCGTTATTATAAACCGTTTGATATCTACTAGAAATATATGACGCCATAAGAGCGCGACTATTTGTAGAAGAACCATAAGCATTAAGCTTATCAAGGAGGATGACGTGCGCCACACAGTCGAAAGCTTTTGCAAGGTCCATAAAAAGAGAAAGGGAAAACTCCCCACTCTCAAAACATTTCAAGGTGTGTTCAATAAAACACAGAACTGCATCCAGTGTGCTTCTCCCTCTTCTGAAACCAAACTGATTCTCGTTAAATAAGTTATAACTCTCAAAGTGGTTTACTATTTGCATACAAAGAAGTCTTTCAAAAACTTTAGAAAGTACTGGCACAAGTGAGATCGGTCTATAATTCCTTATATGATCTCTACAGCCCTTTTTGAACAATGGTATAACTTTCGATATTTTAAGACAGTCAGGGTATATACCATTTAAAATGCATAAATTAAATAATTTAGTCAAGGGAATCACTAGTTGATTAACATTTCTCTTCAGAAGAACAGAAGACATACCATAAAAATCAGTACTACCAATATTTCTCAGGAATGCAATAGCGTCACGGACATTATTAATGGATACCTCCGAAAACGTGAACGCTACTCGGTCTTTATTAACTATTAAGCTTATAGGGTCAAAAATTTCATCAGCAAGTTCCTCAACTGTTCTCTTAAGTACAGACAAAAAATAGTCGTTGAAATCTTGTGCATGAAAAGGCGCAACATCCCTATCTGCCGAGGCATTCCTGAGATTATTCATTATTTTCCACATTGTCTTCGGAGCATTGCAAGATCTCCGGACAATGTCGTTATTGGCCTTAATTTTCGCTTCATTAATTTTATGTCTGTAAATCTTCCTGACTGTGTTACGTCAGTTCGGAGGTGAACCAACGCACACCTCCATCTTTTTTAATAGCCCTGATCTCTTTTCTTGGGAAACATAATGAAAGTGCATAAGCAATATTACAATTAAATATATCAAAACGTTTATTTATGCATACTTTATCATCGTCGATAAATTCCCAAGAAAGGGCGCTCACCATGCCATGAAAGGAATTCATGCCACTTTGTGTCATGGGCCGAACTCTCTGGCGCACAATGTCCCCCAAATACTCAATCACCGGGACATCAACACCCACCACCTGGGCTCCATGATCAGAGAATTCGAAGTCGACAACAGCTGAACTAAAGTTATCTGTGGAAAAATTTATAAATATGTTGTCTATACAGTTCATCTCCCTTGTAGGTAAAAATACAGTGCGTACAAAACCATTCGAAGCCAATAAGTCACAAAACAAAATACAATTTCTATCAGGATTATTAAAAGATAGATTAAAGTCACCCATTATTAACACATTTTCAACGTCACAATTTAGTATTTCAAAAATGTTTTCAAAGATATTATAAAAAATCTTGAAGTCACCTCTAGGTGATCTATAAATAGACATTACAACCACATTAAAATCTAAAATTCTGATAGCCGACACCTCACAGTGTAGTTCTAGAGTGAGTTTATTCAACTCACCAACACACACACAACCCAACATCTGGCGTACGAGTGTCATTACACCACCCCTGGAAGTTTCCTTACGACAGAAGGATTGTGCTACCTTCCAGCCATCAAGAGTAAAGCAGGATGCTTCATTATCACACAGCCAGTGCTCGGACAGACCCAATATTTGCACGTCCTTACACCCATCCAGTAAAACCTCCAGTGCGTTTTCCTTAGCAGAAACACCTCTAGAGTTCAAATGCAGGACTTTGATGGTACCTCGAGCATCAACCCTGTGAAATGGGACTCCCCTTCCGATTCTCCTGCCTCCCTGATGGGAGACAAAAATTTCTAAAGTTGAACTCTCTCAACACAACACCAATTGGCCAGAAATCCTCATTGAAAACTCTGTTGTAGATTTCCCCTGAGGCAATACCTACGCTGAAAGCCGAATTCTGACCCTGAGTTTGAAGCTTCTTAACTTCAACCTGTGCATCATGAAAACCTTGACCAATATAATCCGCAATTTGCTTCCCAGTGACATCATTTCCGGAAATTTTCCCTACATACAACCATTTTTTTCCAATAGCACCATGAATGTTAGACACTGGGTTCATTTGCTTGCCAGTACCAACTTTCGTCAAATTTGACTTTTTCTTTTTACTACTGACGGTTGTCCATTCTTTACTTCTGCTTCTCGATGAGTCTGAAGCCCTGGATTGATGATTCCAGTTTTTCACCATGACCATATATTGTAGAGTCAGTGTTTGAGTTATGCGAGTGCTTGCAGTTTTCAGGTATTCTGTGCTTGGTATCTTTAACTGTATTAATAAATTTTTCTCCTTCTCGAGGCGAAATAACAGTATTGGCATATGTCTTAGCCATTTCTACATTCTGCTTTGTAGCTGTATCGACTTTATAACCTGAGTATGGTTTCGGTTTTCCAGAAATTATGGCTTGTTTGTAATTCATTCTCTCAAGAAGCAATTGATTGTTTTGTTTGAGTATGTTGTTTTTGTCACTTGATTCCTCAATCAGCTTCTTCAAGTAAGTATTTTCGATCTCTAACATCATTAACTGATAATCATTACATTGCTTTGCTTGTTCTTGTTTATACTCATTGGGCGTTATATCCTTTATCGATGTCCGCTGCTTTTCATTCTCTGTAGTAAGACTGATTTCCTTTTCAATTGAATTTTTAGTCGTTGTTAGCTCTATGATTTGCTTTTTTAGATCGCGAATATTATTCACATCCGAAATGCATTGTGGACAATAGTACATAAGCTTTCTCTTCTGTAATTGAAGAACTTTTATCTCAGACGCCGACAACCCAGAACAATCAGTACAAAGCACTCCCTCACACTTATCACACTCGAAAAGAGTCCTGGAGGAAGACCTTGCCGTTCCAGTTTTCTTGCGTCGGTAACATTCCATATTTCAGTCATCCGATTGAAATGAAAGGAACGGAAAAAGTAGCCGATTAGCTTCCGTTTTGTTGACCATCATGAGGAGGAGGTCGTCGGCATAAGCCAGGACGGGGATGTTTTGTGTTCCTAGGGTGACATATTGTTTGTAGTTCACATAACAGTTCGTCCATCACCATGTTGAATAAAATAGGCGACAGTGGATCACCCTGTTTGACACCCCGCCCTATTTCTATTGTATCCACCTCCTCTCCCATGCAGAATATAGTTTTCATACAACCCCTCAGATTTGGCATGAGGTAGTTCGATGTCTTCAGGTCGATATTGAGGCGACGCAATGCTCTTTCTATAGAGTGGTGGGATAGAGAATCGAATGCCTTTTTCAGGTCCAGGGTTAATATGACAAACCCTTTTCCCATTCTTCTCCTCCTCTTTATTACCGTCTGTAGTGTGGTACCGTTGAGGAAACACCCGTCAAGCGAGGTGAAACCCCCCTGGCTTTCCGCCAGCTCGATCTATCCTAATCGCAAAGCTACCTGGCGATTAATCAGACTGAGGAGGAGAGAGGAGATGGTTATTGGTCTCCAATATTTCACATTCTCGAGTCCATCAGGCTTTTTGGGGATCAAGGTCATTCTACTCCTCTTCATTGGTGACGGCACATATTGCGCGTACAACATAATGTTGGAAAGGAGCTCAATTTTTTTTGAAGAATCAGTGAAAGTTCCTTCTTCCCAATACCAAAAGGAGCGGCCGCCGTTCTCCTCACTCCTTTTTTTTAGCCTGGAAATGTCCTCTGAACTTATAAGACCATAAATGTCAGTTTGACTTACTCTGGATGAAGTTGAAGGCTGATCATCAGGCCTTGACTCAGCACCTAAAAAAGCTCTGTAGTGATCAGCGATGTCGTTACTCACCGGCCTTATCCCTACGCTACCCGACGCCTGTTCGTCTTTAATCTCGTTCGCTAATGGTCTGGTGCTCTTCCTATACAGGTCCTGCGCCCTCTGGTATTCAGCTACTCTTCTTCTTCTTGCCGAAATCGGTGATCGTTGGCCTCCCCCGGGAGCTCCGCCTCTCCTTCTAGGTCTAGCACCGTACTTGTTAACCAGACTCTTTACTCACGAATCAAGCGCTTCCTTGTACCCCGGCACCGCCATACACACCTGACGCCCCAGTTCTAAATCTTCTCGATCGTCTTTAGTGGCACATAGTTGTAAAATGTGCAGAAGTGCCTGGTGGAGTTGTTGGATCATCTGTAGTTGTTCTTGTGGTTGAAGGTCTATGGAGTTGGGCTCCGGCGTGAACACCTGATTTGGCTTTTCTGGACAGTAAACTGTTGGAGGATTTCTGTCAGGACTCAGGGGTCCAAATGTCAGTACCCCAGAACCTCCGGCCAACGGACGAGAGGAACCAACCTCCAGGGAAGGCGAATGGATGCTGCCAGGAGTCCCCTGTCTAGGGCTGTTGTTGGATTGATTGACAGCTCTTTCGTACAGTTCTCTTATGCATCTCTGGAGGATATTTTTATATACCATGGCATAACGCTTTTTCCGCACAGCTTCCTTTGATCTTCTGGTAGCCCGTGCGAGATGATCTAGCAGGTTATCGCCCTTGTAAGTAGCCTCTGCAATGGCCATCTCCTCCAGGTCTTCGTCTGTCCAGGCGGCGTAAGATCGGCGTATGTCTCATGTCGGCAAACGTTGTGAATCTTCGGCCACATTCTTTGGAGGTGTTCTCGTTCTCTGGGCTTGCTGGACTTCGACAGAATCTTCTTTTATGGTCATGTAGATATTTCCTTGTAGCATAAGCTTTGCTTCACTCACAGGGAAATTCCATTTCGGGAGACCTCTCGGGTGATTCATAATATTGCACAGACGAGTATGAAGAGAATAATTTTTGAACAAGTCTTCCAATAAAACCACGCCAAGGCGCAAAGAACACTCTCGAAATGACAGTTCTTAAGATCAAATAGTCTAAGACTGTCAAAAGGACAGAATAGCGCTATAGAAGTGTGGACGGCAATCTGCCTGAGAAACAGAGGAATTGAGCACTCTGATCACAGATATAAAAGAAATGAAACACTCGGGAATGGTAGAATAAGGCGAATTTATGCACAGGAAATGCTCTACACAACAGAAAGCCTACTCTGAATTCGTTCTGAGGTAGCGCAATATGTAATAATTGTCCGCTCAATTGAATCTCCAAAAGGCTTAAGTGGAAAATATGTGATCTCAGATGCAGATAAAGAGTAGAAATTAAACTGAAAAATTAGACAATAGAGTGCTCAAACAAACAACGCTTCAGCTCGCCCAGGCCCGGTACGTTAGCTTCGACCCGCTTCCCCGACACGCCAAGTCCGACACGCCTCAATCCTCAGAGCCAAGTTACGAATTCAATTTGCCGACAACCCTTACCGACAATATTCTATCGACAGGAGGCTCTTTACTCTGGAGAGCAGCTGCGGATATGGGTACGAGCCGGCGCGACGCCTACACGTGGCCCTCTTCCGGATTTTCAAGGTCCGAGGAGAAGATCCCGACACCGCCGCAACTGCGGTGCTTTCGCGTTCCAAACCATATCTTCCTGCTAGAGGATTCCATGGAACTCGAACGCTTATGCAGAAAAGAAAATTCTTCCTGGATCTCTCGATGGCGTCTCCGGGTCCTTTTGGGTTGCCCCGACGAACTCTCTTGCGAGGGCCCGATTTAATGACGGTTTCGCTGCCGGGTTCCAGAATAGGAACCGGATTCCCTTTCGCCCGACGGGCGTGCCAGACGAGCGAGCCTCTTACAAGCTGCTGCGCGAAATTCACTACAAGAAAAAGAAATTTTTAAATTCGTGCTATATTATCGCTCTTGTATATAATATTGCTTATAGAATTTCACTATTAAAGTACACTTTAAATTTCTTTCGAAAATTTTCGACGAATTATTCGAAAATAATTATTCTAGAAAAGAATATTCGAAGAATATTAATTTTATAGTATTTTTTTTGTTCTATGTTGAGAACGATATTGATATCTATATTAAATATAAGCTAGTTGGAGAAGGATAAAACTTGAAAAGGGAATAGTTCCTCACAAATTCGAATGTCAACAAGAAAATGAAGATAAACTCAAGAGATCTGCTGTGATAAAACGTGTTCGAATAAAATATTTCAAGAAACTGTTTAAATAAAGACGAAATACCGACGTTAGATGTAACTGAAAAACGTGAAGAAATATTACTTGCTTGATGTCCAGACTAACTAGGATCAGAAGATAAGTAAAGTTTTGCAAATAATGATCAGCCTTTGGAAACACAAACAGAAATAAATAAGGGAGTGCAAGTGAACCTGAAGCATAAATGTGTCCATAAATCTACCATGACGGATGAAAAATATTTTTAAAAAGTGGGTCACATAATATCTAATCCACAACAATATCAGTTAGTACTCTGAACGATTCATGTTCTAACTCCACTTCTCATGAAATGTAAAAGCTTGATCCACTTTCAAACAATCGTAATGAAGACTCTGAAACAAGAAAATGTACTCCACGCAATAAAATGATCTTTTAAAAAAACATGCGTTTCTATTGCTAATGATACTATCAAATATTTCATTTCGATATCACTTCCTCACATACAGATCTTCACAATATTTTTCACCACAAACTATCTCATGTACATCAAAATTCCTTGATGTTTCGAAATTAATGTGGGCAATACAAAAGAGGGCTTTACTCTGTCCGGTTATTTTCATTAGTGTTTATATCTGAGCGTAATATTTGTTACCTAGTTTACCGATATTGTAATATGTTTCAAAAGTATTCTGCTTGACGGGACACTTTATTTCTACGTAATCATCACTGGCGTTGCGGAGCACAGGCCACTTATTATGTAGAAAAAGACCAGATCCCATCTTAAGATTTTTTACTAGTGCGACTTTTTGATTGAATTTAATTTTCCCCTTTTGATAGCAGAAGATTCTTTGAATATTACGCCATCAAATATTTCTTCAACAAAAAAAACATCTTTTGTTGTACAATGAGCAGCTTCGTGCATTTTTGAAGCTGTTATAAGGCGGTAGCGCATCTCAAATCACAAATTTGAAACTGCTTGAGTATTGTGCCCTTCTGTACTTCAAGACATCTTGATTCCGCCATTTCGTTATAACAAGATATTTTAAAGGCCTCAACGTCATCACTCATACAGGATTTTTTAGATAGGTGAATTAAATAATGCAAAGATATCATTTCTGATTGAGATTGAATTCTCGCTTAACACTTGGTGAAACATAATTAAATATTAAATTAAATTAAACTCTTGGCTAAATGTTACACGATTATATTTCACAACATGTTTAGAGCGTGAGCCAGTCTTGAAAATGAGCTCACGTTCGAAACATGTTGACTAGTTCATGTTGTTGAATATAATCGTGAAATATTAAGCCAAGTTGAATTTAGTTTAATAAGATATTTTTTCAACATCTTTTGTTTGACATCCATAATGTAAGAGTGAGCACTGTACATCAAGGTCTATAAGTTTTGATGCTATTTTGTTTAAAATGAAATTTTCGTTCTGCGGGACTTCTTGGGATATTTTACCAAACTCTGTTGCCTCAATAAATTAAAGTGTAGTACCGATACTCGAGAGCTTGGACTTTTTCCAATAACATTTGGTAGGAGTTGTTGAAGACTACTCGCTTCAACGATGAAGCCATATTGAAACGGCTTTGATGTGCTTACAGCCGCCTCTGATGGCAGCATAATCTTCGCAGGTTAAAGCTAATTTATTACCTATTCAACCTAAAACTTATTGATCCTTTTCACTGCATTGTAAACTACAATGATATTGTTTGGTACGTACAAGGTGTTTCGGTGTGATTCTGAATTTAACTGTTCACACATCACCATCTCTTTCAACTTGTAGGTAGCCTATAGCATCGTCACTGTAGCTTTCTCTGGCCGCTCTGAAAATGATAAATGCACTGATGTTAGTTCCTACGTTACGAGAGTGCTTTTTTCTCATATTTTCCATACACCTTTCACCTGATTGTACCGAACAAAAAAGAACTCGAGTATGATCGTAAAGAGATAGAGAGCGTGAAGTGGTTGAAGATTGTGGCCTGGTAGTTTCTCTTAGGGGATATTCTCTTAAAGGGATATTCTACTCAACGAGTGAATACTTTTGTAATCGCACTTAACTCTCTACCTGAGTCTTTTTGTATATTATTTGATTTCATATCATGGTGGTGGTGTTTGTATCAAATTCAAATCTTCCTGACAGGCCGAATACTATGTATTTTAGTAAATCGAAATATAATATGTTATTAGCTTGAGAAATGAGGTTGTAAAAATTATAAGGGACTCAAACAGAAGATATTTCATTGATATCTCTGATACAAATGGAAAAAATTCTCAGCAACTATGGAAAAACCTAAATCAGTCATTACCAAATAAAACTGATAATACACCATATGTCGTCGTTAATAACGAAAAAGTACGACAGAATGAGAATATTGTTGAAAGTTTCGATTTTCATTTTGTGGATAGAGTTAAACCACCATGGTACCTATGTATGAACAACCAAACAAAGGATGAAAGAACGCATTACACAACATAAGAGTGCACACAAAATCGAGCGCACTGTATGTTTCTGTTTGTATTCAAATTTCTATATCTGTAAGTTCTGCAATGTGTTCGCTTCCCGATAAAATCACGAAATATGAAAGTATATATATATATATATATATATATATATATATATATATATATATATATATATATATATTTATATATATATATATATATATATATATATATATATATATATATATATATATATCAAAGTACACTATAACTTTCTTTCGAGAATTTTTGACAAATTATTCAAAGGAACATTATAGCAGAGCTGGTTCATGTTTCACCATGTGAAACATGAACTATGCGATGTCTCCATTGTCTTTCTAGGGATCAATGTTAGAGAATATTGGATTCTCTATTATCCTTCTAGGGATAAATGTTAAATCGTCTTTAAATCGATGCCTACATTTCTTGAAAGCGTGAAACAGTTACTGTTTCGTACTTCATGGAAAACGTATATATATATATATATATATATATATATATATATATATATATATATATATATATATATATATATATATATATATATATATATATATATATATATATATATATATATATATATATATATATATATATATATATATATATATATATATCATATATATATCATATCAAAATATCAAAATATTTCAAATAAAACTCTCAGGGAGCTGTCTGCACGAATGTTGTAGTTGTCAACGAGAACGAACACATCACTTTCTAGAGAGAATAATAGCTTATACTTGAGTACAGATCAGGGTTTTTTCTAAGTTTTGATTCTAAACTATGAAAACGTTTCAACACTAAATACCTACTGTCCCCAAAATCCGGACAATTGACCTTAAAAGGCAAGGAAACTGAATAACGACCCGACGAGTTCTGAATGTAGATTCTAAGTAGTCATTGATATCAGAAATTTCCTTATCTGCAGAAATCATTAAAAAAGTCTTTATAGAATGAGGTCTGGGAATATTTGTTTTTCCCATTAGTATCCAACCTAGTATAGTATTTATGGCAACAGGTTAACCTGGCGAAGAACCAATTTTACCATTTTGTAATATATAAGGATAAACATCTGCCCCTAATAACAAATCTACAGGCCCGGATTTGAAATACTCCGGATCTGCCAATAACAGCTGATCGAAAAGTTTCTTAGTATCCTAAGGTAATGTAATTCTGGACACCGAATCGCAAATTTTATCTATTATGATGGCTTCAATTGGAATGACGGTATCTGCATTATGTATAGAATGCACTTGACATTGAACCGCCGTATTAGCAGAAGTGCGCATATGGTCTAAACCTTGTACAATAATGGACGCATTAAACGGTTTCAAATTAAGGCTTTTAGCTAAGGTTTTAGAAATAAAAGATACCTGAAATCCAGAATCCAGTATAGCAATAACTATATGAAATTTTCCGAAACTGTCTTGAATTTTCAGTTTAAGGGTAGAAAGTAACACCTGTGCAAACGGAGAGTTATTTTTCGGAATTAGGCCACTGAAAGATTTAACTTCATTGGACGAGTTACTAAGTAAAGACTCTACGACTTCCTTACGGGGCTCAATTATTTGTTGCTTCGAAACGACATGTAACAATGTATGATGTGATTTCTTACAGGTATGACATCTCTTATCTGACTTACAATTGATGACTGAATGAGAATCAACTAGACAATTGATGCATGCATTAAGATTTTTTATAATTTCATAACGTTTATGAGGATCTTTCGAAATGAAAGCAGGACAATTAAAAATAATATGATCACTTTTACAAAATATGCAACAGTATATCTTATTTTTACTTTTATTAGAAGTATTCGTTAAAATTGATGCTTTGTGTATGAACATGTTAGGTTTAAAATTGTAAATAGTTTTATCTTTCGTTTTTGAATTGAGTAGAACAGATTCCACCACTGTATAATGTTTCAGTAATATATCTCGTAATTCTTTATACGTGGGTATTTCTGAAGAGGCATATTCTCTCTCAAAAACTTTCACTGTATCATAGTCTAAACGCTCCATCAACATTTGCATAAGTATAAAATCCCAATTATCTACAGGTAACGTTAACATTTTCAAAGCTGACAAATTTTCATGAAAACAATCCAAAAGATTTCTTAATGACCTATCATTAGTTATTGGATGAAAATGATTGATTTCCTTCCAGTAGGCATTAGCTAACAATCGTTTATTTTCGTATCTAGAAACTAATGAATTATAAGCAATAGGATAATTATCGTCAATGATTGGTAGATTTTTTAGAATATTTGATGGAGGACCTCTTAATACTGAAGTAAGATAATTAAATTTTTCTACATTTGATGAGTTACCATTTTCATGTACCAATGAATTGAAATTTTTATAAAATTTTTATATTATTTGGAGATATTTATATTAAATATCTCCATCGAAAGTAAGTAAATTGATTTTCGGTAATTTAACATTAACATTCGATTTATCAGGGTTTGTAGACAACACAGTAAGTCGATTTTCCTCTGGTATTTCAAATAATTCATAATATATTGTCTCTATATATTGACATTCTTCTTCGAAAAGTGTATAAATATCTAACTCCGCAGCCAAAGTCATTTCGGTTCCCCCCTGTACAGACAGTATTGAAATTATGGCAGTATAGTGTTTCTCGAAGGAATTTTACCACTTTTCTAAATTACGGCATCGTATTTTGAAATTAGAGAATAATTCTGGATTATCTTTAATTTTTTCAGTTTGCTGATATAATAAATTGACGCTTGTTATAACCAGTTCGCGCAGAGCTCGTAATCTCAAAACTTTTTCATCGTCACCAGGCATTACGAAAAATTAAACAATATTGCTGATCTATAGATAAATGTAAATAATTCTATGAAAACCAAAAAAACCAAAGAATTTAACTTTTCTAGCTTTTTCTAATCCTCGTAGTAATAATACGCCAGATGTTTCGAATCGATTCAATGTACTTGTATTTAGCAATATATCGTAAGTAAGCAGATTCGTATAGAACTTCAAGGTCGATGATGGAGGGAATATATTTTAAATATACACATATCTATTCTCAGTATAGTAAATATTGAAAAAAAAGAAAAACAGTATTTGAATCTGTCCCCGAAAAAATGTATTTTAAACGTATAAGTATTAAGTAGAAAGTGGACTGTATTTGTAATTTTAAGGAGAAGCTAATTCGTAAAACAACGTACTGAGAATATTGTTGTCACCCTACAAGACAATAGCCTCATTGTTATCTATTTCTGCTGACTTCAGCAATTTGTAAAAAGCTATATAAAGAGAAGCAGAATGACGCTCAAGTTCAGTTCAGATCGGCCGTCCTTATTGCTAACATCGATCCTAAAGTTCAGATCGGCGGTCCTTATTGCTAACATCGATCCTAAAGTTTAGATCGGCCATCCTTATTGTTAACATCGTTCTTAAAGTTCAGATCAATCAATTAATTCATTCATTCAATCATTCAGTCTTTGATAATTACGTATTCAAACTCGGTTATATCAATTGTTCAAAGTTGTTATTCAATATTAATAAATCAATCTAAATCCAGAACCTCTTATTGAATATCACAAGTGCTAAATCCTCAGAACCTCTAATAAAGTGCTAAAAGTGCTAAATATTCAGAATCTCTAAATAAGTGTAAAAGTGATTAATATTCAGAACCTCTAATATAAAGTGCGTTAGTGATTGCGCATTCCAGAACCTCTTATTCAACACTATCATAAGTGTAATCCAAAGGTTTTACGGAGCTTTACCTCAACAAAGCTGCCCTGGTGACAGCTCCTCTGCTTCTTCTTCTATAAGTGTGTATTTCAGGAGGAATACAACACAAAAACTGGTGACAAGCGACGGGATACCTAAAGGAGACCTACACAAATATCTGAAGATATAGCTAGGTTACAGTCAGAATTTCAAAAGATTTGAGTGGAATCAACCCATTCGACGAAAGAAAATTTCCTGACTTCTCCATGAGCATAGCTCTTTATAGGAAAAATCCACAGCCTTCAAGCCAAACTGCTACCCTCTTCTGTAACTGAATCCAAAGATTCACCGGACTATCGGAGTCTACGCAGAAGAACCACCTGTGTAACTGGATCCTAAGATTCACCGGACTATTGGAGTCTACGCACGGGTTCAAATTCCTAAATCTTCAACGAAAATCGTAAGTCAATTTCTTTTTATCGCCAATATCTATATCATTGTTCTCAAGTGTAATAAATATTCTCAAATATCCTTTCAATATGTCTCATCCTGAACTCAAGCATAATACTGATGATCTGTCTGACGATGAAACTCCTCAATTCTTTCCAATTTCAGTGCTTTTTAAATTCATAAAATCTTTCGATGGTAATAGATCTGAACTCAATACTTTCATTCAAAATACAAACTCAGCCTTCTCATTAGCAGCATCAAATCAAATCGATAGCTTATTATTGTATGTTGTATCTCAACTTTCGGCTAATGTAGTTAACGAATTAGAATTATCTGATGTTACTTCGTGGTACCAATTGAAAACTCTCTTAAAACAATTTTATGGTCAAACGAAACATTTAGTTCAAACTCATGAAGAACTTGAAACAATTAGACAAGCACCTCATGAAAATATTACAGATTTCTTTAAAAGATTAGAAAAAATTAAAAATGAATGTATCCAATCAGAAATTCTAAATTGTACAAATCCTGATGAACTTCCTGGTCTTAAAAAATCTATTCAAAGAACAGCTCTTCGTAGATTCATTATTCATTCTAAACCTGAAATTAGTCAAATGCTAAGAGCTAGAAATATAGGCGATTTGAATGAAGCGTATTCCATAGCACTTCAAGAGGAGAAAATAATCAATTATACTAAATCGAAATCTAATAATTTCTATAGAAATTCCTATCCAAATCCTAATTCTAAATCTTCTAATTCAAATAATTATTCAAGAAATAATTCAAATCAATATTACAAGAATCCTAACTCAAATAAATATCATCAAACTCCTAAATCTTCTAATTCAAATAATTATTCAAGAAATAATTCAAATCAATATTACAAGAATCCTAACTCAAATAATTATCAAAGGAATAATTCAAACAATTTCAGTGACCCATCAAATTCTAATCAAACTCGTCCTCCTAATTATTCATTCAATTCAAATGCTCAATCTCTGAAAATATGTAATTATTGTAAAAAATCCGGACATGTTATATCTGATTGTAGAAAGCGACAATTTAATAATTCTAAAATAAATCATTCAAACGGGGAAACGTTGGGCCTGAAGAATGTCCAGGATTCCGACGAAACTATTCTAGAGACATTCAACTAAATTCTGAAAATTTTAATAACAATAATCAATCAAATTTTTTTCCTGAAAAATTACAATTCCTGTCTTTTAAAATTCCCAATTCATCAAAAAATCAAGTCACATTTCTTATTGATACAGGAGCTGCCTGTTCCATTATAAAGCATGACGCACTTATTCCTTCTCAAACTCATTTAGATAAAAATGATACAGTATTATTACATGGAATTAATCCCAATATGCCACTCAATACTCTTGGGACAACAGAACTCTCTTTATCTGTATCAAATTTCTCATTCAATCATAAATTCAATGTTATAAACGCAGCAAAAATTCATACTTATTATGACGGTTTACTAGGTAATGATTTTTTCCAACAACAAAAGGCCATTCTTAATTATTCAGACAAAGTACTCATCATAAACGATCGTATTATCCCTTTCAACAATGTTATCAATGAAGATAAGTTAATCATTCCTCCACGTTGCGAAATTGTTGCAGAAATTAATATTGCAAACAACAATAAATTAAAACAAGGGCTCATTGAGAAAATGATGATTTGCAATAAAGTCTTTATTCCAGATACTCTAGTCATCAATAATAATTCTAAAGCTTGTATTCCAATTCTTAATTTAAATGCATCAGAAATCACAATAACCAGACCAACACTAGAATTAATTGAAATCTCACCAGAAAAATCTATCAATCTAAATCATTCATCGAAATTCAATCAATTTCAATCTAAGAAAGATACTTTTCAAAGAAATAAAATCCTTCAAGAAAATTTACGTCTAAATCATTTGAATCAAGAAGAAAAATCATCAATTACTAAAATTTGTCAAAAATATTCCAATTTATTTTATCTACCAGGCGATTATTTAAATTCAACATCAACTCTAAGGCATGAAATTCCAACTTCTTCAAATATTCAAATCTCTTCAAAAATATATCGTTTACCAAAAATTCATGAAAAGGAAGCAAATACACAAATTCAGAAAATGCTTGAACAAACTATAATTAGACCTTCAAATTCACCATGGAATTCACCTATTTGGATAGTTCCAAAGAAAAAAGACGCATCCGGACAACAAAAATGGCGTTTAGTCTGTGATTTTAGAAAACTCAATGAAATCACAATTGGTGATAGTTATCCTCTTCCTAATATCGCGAATATTTTAGATCAGCTAGGTAATGCAATTTATTTTTCCACTTTAGATCTTGCTTCGGGTTTTTACCAAGTCGAATTAGAAGAAAAAGATAAATTCAAAACAGCGATAGCTACTCCTTCAGGACTTTATGAATTTAATAGAATGCCTATGGGATTAAAAAACAGTCCAAGTCGTCTAGCTCGATTAATGAATATCGTTTTATCAGGCCTTCAAGGTAGTCAATGTTTTTGTTATTTAGACGATATAGTTGTATATGGTTCATCACTAGAAGATCATAATTCGAAATTAGAGAACGTCTTTCAACAATTACAAATTCATAATTTACAACTTCAGCCAGATAAATGTGAATTTTTATGTAGAGAAATCACATATTTAGGTCATCATATATCAGAAAAAGGTGTTAAGCCTGATCCAAATAAAATCAAAGTAATTGAAAATATTCCAATTCCCATAAATCCAAAACAGCTTAAATCATTCCTTGGTCTTATTGGTTATTATCGAAAATTCATCGAAAACTTTTCAGAAATCGCAAAGCCATTACATAATTTGTTGAAGAAAAATAAAAAATTTGAATGGACAAAAAGTTGTCAACAATCCTTCGAAAAATTCAAAGAAATTCTAACTAAAGAGCCAATCTTAAAATATCCAAATTTCTCAGAAACGTTTATATTAACAACTGACGCTTCAAATGATGCAATCGGCACAGTTCTTTCGCAAGGGCCTATTGGAAAAGACCTTCCTATCAGTTATTATTCTAAAACTTTAACTAAATGCGAGAAAAATTATTCTACTACCGAAAAAGAATTACTAGCTATTGTCGAATCTTGTAAACATTATCGTCCTTATCTTTACGGACAAAAATTTATTATTTGCACTGATCATAAGCCCTTAGTATGGCTAAATAATTGTAAAGAACCTTCAAGTCGTTTAGTACGATGGAGACTTAAATTAATGGACTATGATTATGAAATAGTCTATAAGAAAGGTAAATTAAATCAAAATGCAGATGCACTTAGTCGCTTATTTCCCGAAAACTCAAATCAAAATGAAATCAATACAAATGAGCATATATCAAATCAATTAAATCAATTATCTCAATCTTCGCAAACTCTACGAAATCCAATTAATCAGATAAGCAATGACGAACTCTCTTATAAAAATTTCCTAAATCATTATGAATCCGGGGTTACCATTAACTCTTCTAAGATCCATGAAAAATCAGGAGATATATTTAAAGCTCCACTAAATCATTCTTTAGCACATTGTGTCTCTCAAGATTTCGAAATGAACAGAGGTATTGCCTCAATATTCAAGAAAATATTTGGACGTGTAAAACAATTAAAATCTCAAAATAAATCTGTAGGATAAGTGGTCCATATTTCTAATAATACTCGACGAATATACTATCTTATAACGAAATCTCTCTTTTACGAAAAACCTAAATATCAAACAGTCTTTGAAACTCTACTAAATCTTAAGAATTTGTGCGAAGAAAATAAAGAAACTCATTTAGCACTTCCACATCTATCATGCGGACTTGATAAACTCTACTGGCCAAAAATATTTGCTATGATAAAATATATTTTTCATAAATCTCAAATTCAAATAACAATATATAGTTTGCCTGTAAAAGAAAATAAATCTCAAATATATTCTGTAAATGAAGAAGAATTAACTTTCGAATATTTTAAAGGTTTTCATCAACGAGAAGTGAATATTCCAAAACCAAAACTTGTTAGTACTCCTATTTCGAAAATAAAAACTCTTATACTACCTATGTCATGTGATTACGCTAATTCTAATGAATATCTCACTTATGTAAAAACTTATATCACAAATTTACCAGAAAAGCCTAAGATAACTGACATTATAGCTAAAAAACTCGCACAACAATTCATTTTTGTTCTATTTCTCAAAGAATTCAATGATCAATCAATAACGTATGAAGATTTATTTGCAACTCTATTCAATTTAAGACTAATGCTCAATTTCAATAATATTAAAAAATTCACGATTCCAAATCTATCCCAATGTAAATATAATTCAATTATTCGTGAAGATACATTTTTCAGTCTCTTATACTTTCTATTTCGTGACTTTGACTATGAAATTTTGGATGATACCAGAATTAATATTACTGATGAAAATTTAATGAAAGAAATTTTACATGAAAATCATGATTCACCTTTAGCAGGACATCAAGGTTTTGAAAGAACCTATGAAAAAATTAAACATAAATACTTTTGGGACAATATGAAAGAGTACATTCGTAAATACATAAAGAAATGCCAAATCTGTCAAAAATCCAAAACTGATTTTAAACATAATAAAAGTCCAATGATTATCACAACTACATCAACGAAATTCTGTGAACAAATTGCATTAGACATAGTAGGTCCTCTACCCATTACGAAAAATGAAAATCGATTTATATTAACAATTCAAGATGATCTTACAAAATTTATTCAAGCTTACGCTCTTCATACACACGACGCAGAAAGTGTAGCCATTCATTTCCTTAAGTTCTGTACTCAATTCGGATTTCCAAATAATATTCTTACTGATCAAGGTGTAGAATTTACCTCAAAAGTTTTTAAAGAAATTAATAAATTAATGCCAATCAAACATAAACAATCTTCACCCTATCATCCTCAAACACAGGGATCATTAGAAAGAACACATCTTACTCTTAAAGATTATTTTAAATGCTACATAAATAAAGATTCAAACAATTGGGATGAATTTCTTAATTTTGCAACATTCAGTTATAATACTTCAATCCACAAATCGACTCAAAAAACTCCATACGAATTAGTCTTTGGTCAAAGAGCACGAATTCCTTCTCAAGTAAGTAATCCAAAAACTCAACCAAATTATTCAGATTTAGCTGACGATATCATAAATAAATTGAAAATATTAAGAGAGACAGCGCACGAAAATATTCTTAAATCTAAAAATAAATCCAAAGAATATTATGACAAAATTCATAATAGAACATATGTTTTTAATCAAGGCGATCACGTACTTCTCTATGACTCTCAATCAAAAGCTAGGAATCAAAAACTATCTCCAAATTATAAAGGACCTTATAGAATAGAACAAATACATAATAATCAAACTGCGACAATAAGAATAAGCCCTCGAAGCTAAAAACTTATCATTTCAATAAGTTAAAACCTTACGTTGTTGCAGATGACGAAAATAATTGTTCTCCTCCTGTTATTCACATTCCAAGTCCTTCTCCAAGCACTTCAATATGAAATCAAATCTATTAATTCATCCTCAGGTATCTTATATCATAATCTTGGACAAGGCTCTAAAAAAATAGCAAATGACGAAAATACGTCATACTTACGTATCATAATCTAACTCATTTCAAATATCAAGTTGAAAAATTATCAAGGAAAAATTATCAGGCTTCTATTCTAACTCTATGAATCTATGTAATACTGCAATTTCAGAGCATCTTTCTAACACTGCAAAAATCAATTAAGTTATGTAAATACGAAAATTAAAGTAATAAAGGAAACTTACAAAATCATAGCACATCAAATAAATACTTTCAGAAGAAAACGTGGATTAATAAATGGCATTGGAACGGCAATTAAGTGGTTAACTGGAAACCCTGACGCCAGTGACGCACAATTTTATACAGACGCTATAAATGGACTAATTAATAATGAAAAACAAACAAAAGTTTTAATGCAGCAACAAGTATCAATTTTATCTTCAACTATTTCTAATTTCAACAATTCTTTTTATAAAATGAATGAGAACATACGAATCCTGAATAAAAATCTGAAAGACTTTAATCAATTCGCAAAGGATCTCAATAATGTCCAACGTGCTTATGTTGTGGAATCTCAAATTTCAAATCACCTCATACTTCTTATAGAAATGACAGATGAAGTTCTTTTCAATCTACAAAATTATGTTAATGATGCATCACTCATACAACATGGTATAATAAGTTATAGAACTTTACCTCCAGAAGCATTATATCAAGAACTTTTAAAAATCTCTACTAACATATCTCTTCCTATTTCGCTGAGCATTGAAAATATTTATTATTACTATAAAATAATGAATCTTAAATCATTTATTAAACAAAATATTTTAACGATTGCGTTTGAAATTCCAATTTCTTCATCTCGAGACTTAGATCTATATCAGTTATTATCTTTACCACATCCCCATTACGAAGATAACACTTTGTTCTCTTATATCGAACCATCCAAACCTTACCTTCTAATTGCACCTATGAGAACAGATTATTTATTGGTTGATAAACTAGAAAATTGTATCGAGTTCCATCCAAGGGAATGGATTTGCAAAAACATGCCAATTCTCAAGAAAATCGATTCTTCCTGCGAAGTTCAATTGTTAATGAAGCTCACCACCAAGATTCCTAGTTCCTGCATCACCAGAACAATCATCGCTGATGCTGAAATATGGCACAAGACCAATACTAACGAATGGTTATTCTCTTTGTCCAGTCCAACCCGAATGTCTATCATTTGTGGAAAAGAATCCCTCAAGCAAGAAATCATCGAGAGAATGGGTCTCTTGAAACTCAACCCTCACTGCAAGGCATTTACCGATCATACAAGATTAGAAACCAGTTCAGTAATGATGACACTCAATTCCAACTACGAAATCCCATCCACTAACATCGTCCAGGATGAATGCTGCAAGAAGATGAAACGTAATCTCACCATCCACGCAATTAATCTAGATCCAATTCAGCTCACGCATGTCAACCTCCATGATTTACAGTACGCCCAACACAAGTTAACAGAATTCGATGAACAACTCCAACATCAAATAAATCAACCCTTCATAGTTCAACATTCTTCATGGGTTACAACAGCCATATCCGTTACATGTGGGTCCATAGCACTCATAGTTATATACAACCTAATGAAATGGTGCGGATGTCTCCAACTCCTCAAATCGTTATTCTGCTGCACAAAGCAACCCAGAGCACTCACAGCCAGTCCATGTTTCCAAATCTTCAATCAATGCCACAAAGATTCCTCACAGCCCATCGTCGTAAGATATCATTCAGAAATGCAAGAACTCACAAATTCCCAAAATCCAGAAACTCAAGAAGAAGCTTCCAGTTCCAGTTCCAGATCCATGAGAAGACCTAAGAAGATTAACTTAACCGCATACTAATTCTATTAAACAAATTCTTAATTCTCTAAATATTCTATCTCAAATCGCATGGTCTTAGTTCCTAATTCTTCACATAAATCAAGTTAAGTTATCATATGTTAATTATTTTTGCTATTTTAATAACAGTCATTCTCATAATAAAATATAATTCAATATTCGACTGTTACATATAAATAAGAAATATTGTAAAGTGCCATACTGCTTCCAATCAATTCAATTCAATTCAAATCAAATCATTCAAGTCAATTCAATCAATTCAATTCAATTCAATTCAAATTAAATCAATTCAAATCAAATCAAATCAATTCAATTCAAGTTGATCAAAACAAATCGAATCAACTCAATTAAAGTCAAATTATTCTAGTCAATTTAATTTAAGATTTTTGTTCAAATGAATAACAAAAATCTTCTCTAGGGGGGAAATGTTGTCACCCTACAAGACAATAGCCTCATTGTTATCTATTTCTGCTGACTTCAGCAATTTGTAAAAAGCTATATAAAGAGAAGCAGAATGACGCTCAAGTTCAGTTCAGATCGGCCGTCCTTATTGCTAACATCGATCCTAAAGTTCAGATCGGCGGTCCTTATTGCTAACATCGATCCTAAAGTTTAGATCGGCCATCCTTATTGTTAACATCGTTCTTAAAGTTCAGATCAATCAATTAATTCATTCATTCAATCATTCAGTCTTTGATAATTACGTATTCAAACTCGGTTATATCAATTGTTCAAAGTTGTTATTCAATATTAATAAATCAATCTAAATCCAGAACCTCTTATTAAATATCACAAGTGCTAAATCCTCAGAACCTCTAATAAAGTGCTAAAAGTGCTAAATATTCAGAATCTCTAAATAAGTGTAAAAGTGATTAATATTCAAAACCTCTAATATAAAGTGCGTTAGTGATTGCGCATTCCAGAACCTCTTATTCAACACTATCATAAGTGTAATCCAAAGGTTTTACGGAGCTTTACCTCAACAAAGCTGCCCTGGTGACAGCTCCTCTGCTTCTTCTTCTATAAGTGTGTATTTCAGGAGGAATACAACAATATATATGTTTGAATGGAAAGTAATATAATGAATAAAATAAAGTAAAGTAATCAATCAATGTAATTCATGTACATACTCCACTTACACTCCACTTACCCCGGGGTAGTCCAGGAAAGGGATAGAGACTTGCAAGTCAACTAGGACGATGTGGAATTGTCCTTCGGA
The DNA here is from genome assembly GCA_030704895.1 of Henosepilachna vigintioctopunctata. Lineage (NCBI taxonomy): Eukaryota > Metazoa > Arthropoda > Insecta > Coleoptera > Coccinellidae > Henosepilachna > Henosepilachna vigintioctopunctata. The sequence continues at coordinate 1,396,009 of JARQZJ010000138.1, forward strand.
GTAACTTGCCGTAATAAGTCTGTAAGGCACTATATATTCTTGTAGTAAAAAAATGTACGTTTCGTATTAATCGTGTAAGTATTCAGTTATCAAATATCAGTCACTCACGACGTCTTGTACCAGAATGTCTCTCTTATTTTCGGTTTCATCACATCTGGTCAAAAGGAGGTATTCAGGATGGTCGTATGGTAAATAATGGAACGGTTTAAGTAAAATGCGTATGCATGATTTAATGTAATAAATGAAAATGAAGTAAAATAAGATATTATATTCCGTCCATCATCAACTAGCATTCATATTAATGTAGTAAAGACGAACCAACTACGAAATAAAAAAACCGTATGGATGACTAGTTCGAATCCGTGTTGAGATACAACCATGTAATGAAACAATAATTTAAAGTTTTTTATATATTAAATAATACGCCCGATTCGCGTTTCGAAGTTCAACATCTTCAGATGCTATTATATGCATCGTATATATTGTTTCATTATAGATATCAATTTTCCCATCAATTACAAATGAGAGGTAATAATAAGAACTTGTCTAGAAATCACTGACTGAACAATTCTTTATTCGACTAGTTTCGCCTTTTACGGCATTATCAAGAATTCTTGATAATGCCGTAGTCAGTGATTTTTAGACAAGTTTTTATTATTATTACCTCTCATTTAAATATGAACTATCACAGAGTAGATTCATCGTCCATTGAAATTATCATTAATTACATCTTCTTGTTTGTATATTATCGAATCAAAACAAAATTATATTGCGTACTTAAGGTGTCCAAATGTTTGAAGCTCTTCAAAAATAACCTGCTCTAAGTAAATTGAGTTTAGGAAATCGGTATATCGAAAAACTATCGTGCTTTTCACGAATGAAAAATAATAATGAATTAATTTGAGTCTTGGACTTCTATAGAAAGTATAACTGTTGATTATTCGACACTTCAAGAAGAACACTTCAACACCTTTAGCAGAACACTTGGAACAATATAGAGGAAAAACAGCAACAAAAACATATTGATTGGATCATATCTTAGCATCAAAATTGTTCGAAGAAAAATAAATTAATCACCATCAGCTTTGATGTGTGATATCTTTAATGGCAGAGTTAAATACAAAAATTATATCAAAATTTTAAAAAAAGTGTAGTATTTGCATTGCCTCGATATTGAATGTAATGCAATACCATATTGAAAATAAATTTTTATTACTTATCTGTGCATTTATTTTCTTTGTGGTCTAGTTCAAACGTGTTCTATTTTTTTGCTCTACTTCGCAATCTTTGACAAACACGTGTTTGTCGATTCGCTGCGTGATCCAAACTTTTTTAAAACTGATCATGAGATTCTTGAGGAATTCCAAAATTCATAAATTTAGGAGATACATAAGTGACTGAGTTTTCAAATAATTAAACAATTGATAGTTGAAAATCTCATATAAATTTCCGAATATCGCATTTTCAAACTATTTGGTTGTCGAAATTTTTGTTGAAAAAATTGAAAATTCTCCATGATATTGAAATATTTTTTCCGTTGATTAGTTTTCGAGTCAAGGAATATGAAGCCAAATTTTGTACCTTAAAATAATGTTCATTTTTTTCTCGATGCAATTATTATCATTCTACACTATAAGTTATTAATTAAAATGTGATATCAGATAAATATATAGATGTAGAGATTGTTGTCATCAAAGTTACATGACTTGTCAATATAAATGAAAATACAAATATGATTTAAATATAAAAACAGATAATTGTAAAGGACAATCATACACATTTACATTCAAAGACAAACTAGTTTAAAAAACTCGTCAACATTATATAAAGTATTTCTCAACAAAATACTCCTCACTTCCCTGTTGAAATCTGCGGGTGTCAACTTCTTCAGGCGATCCGGTAACTTATTATAGAGCTTAAGGCAGGTGTAGTTTGGCCCCTGCTGAGCTTTCTTTATTCGAGCATAAGGCAAAGCAAACTTATTTCTTTCTCGTGTGTTATGAGAATGATAGGAAGAGTTTCTGGGGAACTTATTTGGATTTTGATGTGCAAAATTTACACATGTGAGTATAAAAACTGAAGGAATTGTGAGTATCCTCTCATTCTTGAATATATCTCTACAGTTTTCTGTAACCTTCATACCATACAATGTTCTAACTGCTTTCTTTTGTAGTAGAAAAATTTTGTGAGCCTCTCTAGACTGACCCCACAAAATGATACCATAAATCGCGAGACTGTGGAAAGCTGAGTAGTAGGTGAGTTTAGCTACATCAGTAGTTGCTATTTGCTTTATTCTGCGTATCATGAATATTGCTGTGGACAATTTCTTACTCAATGTATCAATATGATTGTTCCACTTCAGGGATGATTGAAAATCCAAGCCTAGATATCTGAGGGATAAGTTGTTATATTCCCTGTTAGTAAATAGTAGGCTTTGTGTTTTCTGTGGGTTCATCAACAGACCATTCGCCGTAAACCACTCCTGAGCCTTCACTTCGCAGCTCCGGGTCACCACTTGGAGGCCACCCAAGCAGCTTGATCTGTTCAAAAATACAGTATCGTCCGCATAACTACAAATTTTACTTGCTGTAATATTCTCGAAAATATCATTTGTAAAAATGATAAACAGCAGTGGTCCCAGAATAGACCCCTGCGGCACCCCAGTCTCGACGCTCGCAAGATTAGACACTCCATCATTCCACTTCACAGCTTGATACCTATTCTGTAGGTAGGACGAGAACAACTGATGAGCTTTCCCCCTGATACCATAGAAGCTCAGTTTATTTAGGAGAATTTCGTGGCAGACGGTATCAAAAGCCCTACTGAGGTCAATGCAGATCATTTCCACATCCTCACCATCATTGTAGGCCTCCATAATGACTTCCAATACATCAATCATAGCTGTTATCGTTGATTTTTTCTTACGAAACCCGTGTTGCCCACCGTTCAGAAGGAGCCGTTTCTCAAGGAAACTTAGTAATCGATTTTTTAGGGCTAGCTCAAAGATCTTTGAGATAGTGGGCAAGATCGATATTGGTCTGTAACTAGAAGACTTATGAGAGTCACCCCTCTTGAAAATAGGAGTGACAAGAGCTACCTTGAGTCTATCGGGAAATATATTCTGGTCAATGCAGTCATTGAGAATCCTACTCAAAGGTTCTTTAATGAAGGGCACAATTTTTTTCAATAGAGATACAGACATACCATAAATGTCTTTCGATTTCTTATTCCTTAGACTGGATGCAAGTTTCAATATTTCGATCTCAGTTACAGGGAACACGTACAATGATTCCGAAACATCAAGCCTACAGTTCCTCAACAATTCCTCCGATGTTTGTGGTGAGGCCCTTTCTTTGCTCTGTCTGCCAGCCGAAACAAAATGATCATTTAGCTCATCTGCTGAGATGCATATTTCCTCTGGTGGGTTGCTTCCGTTGCCTTTTTTTCTCGTTTCTTGGTTTATCAGTCTCCAGACAGCTTGAATTTTGTTTATTTCTTTGTGTATTTTCGTTGCATTTTTTGCTTTTATAGATTTCGTAATGATCTCCTTGAGGAAATTTTTCAGCTGATTATAAAGTTCCATGCTATTCTCGTCATTTTTCACCCTAGCAATTGTGTGAGCAGCATCCACTTTGCTCTTTATCAATTTGATATCCCTCGTCTGCTCATATTTTTTTCTTTGTTTTATTTTTATTTTTGTTTCAGGAAAGCAGTCACTGAATATTTCAATGAGTCTGTTATGAAAACCATTAAACTGGTCTTCGGCATTTTCTGTGTACAAGAAGGACCAGTTTTCCATTTTCAGATGCTAAATGAATCGGTAAGTATTTTTTTCATTTATTTTCCTAACGATTTTGAATTTTTTGTTTGCAGGAGCTGGGTGAACAACTGGAAACTTAAGAATTTGGGCGCGGTGATCCGACAGATGAGGTTCATAGGTTATACTTTTGCACTCATCCCGGCATATATTTGTAAATATATTATCAATACAAGTACTAGAGTGTTTATTTTCACGTGACGGTAAATCAAAGACATGGTCCAGATCAAATGATCGAAACAACTCAATTAGTTCATTTTTATTTTTCGAAGGTTTAATGAAATCAATATTGAAATCCCCTGAAACCAGGATGGTCGCACTACAATACTCCGTATAGCAGCTCTCAAGAACATTATCCAAAATAGACAAAAATAGGTGTATATCACTGGAAGGTGGTCTATATATGGCAATAACAATAATGTTAAATTTGTTTAGTCTGACTGCCGCAATTTCAATTTCCCTATCAACAGAAAGATTTCTTATCTCGTTCAGCTCATTAAAAGATATGTCGTTTCTAATGATAATTGCAGCACCACCGTGTCGTGAGGACGAACGACAGAAGGCATTTCCGACTTTATGATTCTGTAAGTTTATCCTTTCAAGTATTTCATATGAGGCCCAATGTTCTGTCACACATGCCAAATCGACATTTTGTTCGTTTAGGAAATACATAAATTGATCCATTTTATTTGTTAGTGACTGGAGGTTTATGTTAGCCATTGTAAAAGAACTATTGTCACCTTCCCTGGTTTGTATCAGAGGAAACCCTTCGAAAAAATGTAAAGCGCCGAATCGTCACTCCACACGGCCAGTTGGCACTGTTATAGAGTTCGTCCATCAAATCCATGTCTCCACCAACTCTGAATGACATACTGTTTGCTTCATTGCGGGCAGGAAGTGCTTCAACTACGAAAGATCGTCCTGGAAATATCTGTTGTAGGTGATTTTCAATTTCCTCTTTGGCGGTTTTCAGTTTCACTTTGTCGACGTGTATCCATGCTCTTTGTTCCACGCCTGCGAAACTATTTTCGTGTTTTGTTGCTCGAGTTCCTTTAATTATTTTGTTGCGGGCTCCTTCTTGTCTTTCTTTCCAAATTTCCCGAACCGAGTCGTTTGGTGTAACATTATTACCTTCATTCCACGTGTGATCAGCTGTTTTATTGTTGTTAATTCTTCTATGCGTACCAGAAGGTTGTTGACCTCTCCAGCTGTTTGCCGATCGTTGCATTTTATCACTGCTCGTTTTTTTATCCTTAGTTGGTAAAACTGGAGCATCTGCCATGTCTTCAATGTGGTTGTTTTCGTTGTTTAAAGTCAATGCTGCACGACGTACTCCCGTTTTAGCATCCTTCTCTAGCACACTTATTTTAAATAACAATAAATTATTTTTGTCATCCATCTCAGAGATGAGTTTTTTCAGAAGTGCATTTTCGTTTATGAGTTTTTCGTTTTCCCGTGTCAGTTCAAAAATTATATTTTCATTCGATTTCACCAGATCGCTTACGTCCACAATTGTATCTTTTGATGTATCGAGATCTGAATCATCATCTTGTAGGTTATTATTACGCATTAATTCACAACACTTTATGTGATGTTCATCAACTTTTATAATGTCACTATAATATTTAATGCATCCCGGGTGCATTAAAGTTCCACAGTTAATACACTGTGTCCACTTTTGTTAAATATATATATATATATATATATATATATATATATATATATATATATATATATATATATATATATATATATATATATATATATATATATATATATATATATATATATATATATATATATATATATATATATATATATATATATATATATATATATATATATATATATAAGCGCTACAAGGTGAGATCCTTTGTATACAAATTCTGTACAAGTCGAGATCCGTTTGGTAAGGTGAGATCCGATTTCGGATCTCACCTTGTTTAACGTGTATATCGTCGTGGGTGTGGATAATTTGGCCGAATTAGCCGATTTCCAGATTTTCGGTCGGATCTCGTCTTTCAGCCAAATATCACATTATATACAACTTTAGTTCACCAACCTTCCTATAGGGGGCCGATCTGCCATTGTATAAAAGTTTGATAAATAACGCAAAGTAGAGATCCAAAGGTTTGGCAACATGCACGTCTTGGACTTCTTGTCGTTATCTGTAATATGACACTATCGCGTTGTACTGTATCTCGGCGTTACGTTTGAATTCGGTGTTTAGGTATGAAAACAAATGGATTTTGATGGTTTATCGAAAGTAATGTATTATAATGTAAATATTATCGATTCATGAAGAGCAATATCTACTCGTTAGAGTTTCAGAACTTATTCATTTAGAATACATTTGTTTGGACAGAATTGAAGTTCATTTTTATTTGAATTACTTTTGGATTTAATTTTTTTCTATGACTCCGTAAAATATGAACGAGGGGTCATTGGATTCGGAGGAGTATGTGTATTATTACTGTCATTAGATTTTTTCAGAAAAGAATCAAAAGGAAATAAAAATTTATCTCGAAACAACTCATTTCACGAAACTGTTGGAACGAAATTCATTATTTTTCTATTGAGATGAGAATAAGTTAGTGATAGTTAATACAACTAGTTAATACAAATATATTCAATAAAAAATATTACGTCAACTTCTATAAGATAATAAAAATCCGGTAAGTAATTAGTGTAAATAATCTACTGATAGAATAAAATAATATTATATACTCTTCCGAATCCATGGTCCCCTCGTCATAGATGAATGAACAAATAATTAATGGTGTAGTGACTCTAAAACGCTTTCGGCTCTTTGGTGCTGGTGGGTTCTATTCCCATCATGATCTTGGGCCGTTTGGAAACGGCGTTAAACTGCAGGTGCAACTTTCGCTCAAGCACAGAGTGCCTCTGTTTATAATAATAACTAACATTCTTCAAAATTAAGTGAAATTGTTTTCATTGGTTTTGCATAAGTTTCCTAACTATTTTTCTTACATGAGCATGAGTATTACTAGTGCGAAAATGTTAAATGAAACATCTACGCTTTTTTTCCTTTTTGGAGCTATTTTTGAAAGGTTTCCGAAAAAACTCTTGTTGGAAAAATTCTTCCGATCACTTCGTTATGAATGATTTTCTTGGGTTGAATTCTAGATTGAATTTTTGATATTCAACCTGAGTAAATTATTCATGACAAGTGATAAATAACCATTTTCACATATCCTAAATCTCTTTTGAAAACCTTCAAACATAGATACAGAAAAGGGAAAAATTTCAATTTCCTTCATGTTCAAGTAGGAGAAAACTGTTAATGTACTGATGCAGAATTGATAGAAAAATCGCGATAAAAATTTTTGACTTCGGAATATTGTCCGCTCATCTTTTCATAAGATGCCTGAATATTTTCAAGTTTAATTTTTCTAAGTTGAAGTAGTTTAACTACTTGATATTCAATTATAGCAGGTGCAGAGATAGCCAATCTTGCGCAATCCATAGATCCTATATTCATCTGTATTTTTAACTCAAAGGGAAAAATTGGACGAAAGTCATAAAGTTTATAGAGGCCCGGACATATGTCTTCTTAAGTTTCATATGCAACAGTCCAAACTCCCTATGTGGTGAACATTGAGAAATATATTGCTGTTTGGATAAGATATTCCTTTATTGTATACATTGATAAGCCATTATAGACTAAATACTTTAAATTGGCGGGTATGAGTATTACGTTGAAATATGAAATGCCTAGACAAGCTGCATCGAAATGCTAAAAATGTAGCGTTCTGCTTATGTTGCAGAACAAGAAGATCTAATCAATTTCAAATTGAAGTAATTTATGTCTTGACATGTTAGAAGGTTAATATATTTTCATGAATAAACGTTGAATTGGAATGCCTATCCGAATATAACATATATTCCTCATTCGACAACAGATTATACCGCCATATCCCGGTTTTTACATATTTATGAGGTGTGTTATAGTAGAAAAAATCTTTTCAATATTTTACTTTTACTATATTGATAATGATAAGCACATGTGAGTGATCGCAAACGTATCCCCCAATACTGCAGTGTGTAGTTATTGAATTGGAGGGAATGAACCCCGAACAAAATAGAAAAGAGTAGCATTTATAAACAAGGCGATTCAGTAAAGTATTCAGATCAATACAACTTAAATCTTTAATAGTTTATCATACAATGTAAGTCGAAATGTGAATATTTTTGTATTCATTTTTCAGAGAATCTTGTTGCTCGTGGAAGTTCTTGATGTTATACGCGAGAAATGACATTAATGCCGAAATTTAGAGCGCTCATTTCAAATATACATATTCAGAACATATTTAGAATAATTGGGCAATTCGAATATTCACGCTGAAACTGATTCATATTTCGCGAAACAATTACATACATAAGGAATTAGGTACTTATATAATTTTACACAATTTATTTCAATGAGTGCAATAGTTGACATTGACCTCAGAAATAATGCAGAACAACGGGTCAAGTATTTCTTATTTGAACAGACAGAAGACACCCATTTGAAATATAGTTTTTTGTCGAATAGATGACTAGTTGTAGTAGTTCCTGTTGTGTCTGATGTGGGAAGAAAAACATTTCGTGAAATGGCAAAGATATTATAGAATGCAAGATTTCCATATTCACGAAAAAATTTGCAGGTATCTGATGAACTGCTTTTTTCTTAAGATCAAGTGTGAGCAGACATCATTAGATTAGTCAGAATCTAAATGTTTACTCTACTAAAATGCAACACCATAATACGTAGGTCAATCGATATTTGTGAATCCATATCAAGTAATGCTAATATTTCAGAAAAGTATTTACATATCAGATATCAGTTTAATTATCAGATCTGATAATACAACTTTCAGCTGACTAAGATTCTCTTACAGTGCGAGTCGAAAGATCAATATTCTTGTATTCATTTTTCAGAGCATTTTATTACTCATGAAATGAAATAGCGTGAATTTCTGTAATTCTCAATGTTATAGAGAGGATATGATGTTAGTATCAAACTTTTTTGTCCTTATTTCAAAAATACTTTCATAACATATTTCGAAAAATTTTACATTTCGAATATTCACGCTCAAATGAAAATTGATCTGTCACAAAACACCTACATATATGAGGAATTATATCATATTCGACAATATAATATGATATAATTATTCATTCATATTTTCATTGATTTGTCTGTTTAGGTGGATCTACATTTTTATTGATCTGTCTGTTTAGGTGGATATATGTTTTTATTGATCTACTGACCAGCTGGATGTATATTTCTATTGATCTGGCAATAAATGACGATAAAATAAGTGCAATAGTTGACCTCAAAAATAATACAGAACAACGTGTGAATTATTTCTTATATTGAAAACGTCTTCAAGACATACAGGTCTCTGTTAGCAAATGTTTGAAATGTGGTTTTCTGTAGAAAGGATGATAAAAATTTCACCTATATGGTGCAAAAACTTCTGATAAGTAACAAAGCACGAAAGAAATATAGTTACCAATTTCAAATGTTTTTCATTTCCTGGCGCCCCTGACGTGGCAAGAAACAAACGTTTCGTAAAATGGCTATAGATTAAAGAATGCGTTGTTTTCAATAACTATTAAGTTTCGTGTACTTGCTGAAATTGTGTAAACTTTTTGTCTTTGAATGACGATAAGGTACTATGATAAATAGGTTCATGCATAATTTCACCGCTCAAATTTTGGAATTTCAAATACACTGAAATGATATCTCCCTGGAATTAATTTTCCGCTCAGATCGCTAAGATCGATTTCGAACCATAAAAGATTTTCTTTAGGATTATTATTTTTAATCGGTACAAGCAGAATGTTATAAATATAAAGACAAACTGTCGCAGCAAGCCCAAACAATTCTATCACACACAAATTAGAACTGTAGAGTATGACACACTTCGTATTTTATATTTATTCATTTATAATCATGACCATCATCATAATTTCACATTATTATATATTTGAATATAAACTTAAATTCGAACACGTGAACTTTAAATTTACACTTTATTGACTACATAGCATGATGCGTTTCGTCATTACAAAGGACAAAATAATGATTATTCTATTAGTATCTGAATAAGTCGTTTGTGACGACGAAACTTGTCATGCTATGTAGTCAATAAAGTAAATCATAAGCTCAAGTGTTAGAATTTGAGTTTATATTCAATTATGATGGATTTACATCAGGCAAAGACAATACTATTAAATATTATTATATATAATGTCCACTACATTATTGTAGTGAACAATATAATTAGTATAATTATAATTATGATTATGTTATTTTTTTAAATTCATGAAATGTGTTCAAATCTTGAGTGATTCCATTCAACAATCTGGAAAATAAATAATTGGAACAATTCTTTAATATCAAAAATTTATTAATGAGCAATATATTATATGTACATATATCATTATGAATTACTTATGTATCAATTACTATTGCTAATATAGATGAAGGCTTCAATTTGAGCCGAATACCTACCTGTTGTGAAACAAATGAGTTTTTGTTGAGCTTCTATGCGATAATTTTTTTTGTTCGTCTTTTAAAATTCAACACATTTTCAGAATGTTCATTTTCACTTCTATTCCAAACCTCTCGATCGATTAAGTTCATTCAAATGCTTCATCCGCTCACATATTATTGATGTTTGTTTCGTTTCCTTATGTTGATTAACGACCGCTGACTGTTCCGAGGCTATGTTCATGTGTTGTATTCCTCGGAGTTTACTAAACATACGATATCTTTTCAGGTTGATCATTTACCAAATCTCGTAATTAAATATTGAACCTCTCAAGAATTTTTCCTTATTCTTCCAGCGTAATTTCTATTTCTATATTCATGAGTAGCCTGATAAATTATTGATACCTTCCCATAAATACGTATATAAAATGTGTGTATAAAAGCTACTTTTTTTTAGCATAGAATTAACATTCATGAAGATTATATCAATGTTATTTCCAACATTATTTCCTTTTATGAATTAATTTCACTACCACTAGTCGTAATTTCTTCAGTTTATATTAATTTGTTTCAAATTTGCATTATGATATATTATATAGTATGGCCAAATAAATTTCATTCATAAAAAAAATGATAATACTTGATAAGATAAAAATTATAAAACTAATAATACTTTCTTCACATACATTACAAAATGCATGAATGCACGAATTGTAGCATATGACTTCAAAATATGAACCAAGCATACAATATAAAATATAATATGAAACTTTCCCGAAACTGTAAAATCCGGTTTAACAATCGATACTTGTCAACGATACATAATGCAAATATTTCTGGGTAACATTTATGAACCAGGTGATTCAGTGAAGTATTCAGATCAATACAACTTAAATCTTTAGTATCAGAGAATATGACTTCAAAATATAAACCAAGCGTACAATATAAAATATAATATTAAAATTTCCCGAAACAGTAGAATCCGGTTCAACAATGGATATTTGTCAACGATACATAATGCAAATATTTCTGAGTAGCATTTATAAGCCAGGTGATTCAGAAAAGTATTCAGATCAATACAACTCAAATCTTTAATATCAGAGAATTTAATTTCAAAATATGTACCAAGCATACAATATAAAATATAATATGAAACTTTCCCGAAACAGTATAATCCTGTTTAACAATCGACATTTATCAACGATACATAATGCAAATATTTCTGAGTAGCATTTATAAGCCAAGTGATTCAGAAGAGTATTCAGATCAATACAACTCAAATCTTCAATATCAGAGAATATAATTTCAAAATATGAACCAAGCATTCAATATAATATATAATATGAAACTTTCCCGAAACAGTATAATCCTGTTTAACAATCGATATTTGTCAACGATACATAATGCAAATATTTCTGAGCAGCAAATGATTTAAATGATTATTTAAATGTTTATAAACATAAACCAGGTGATTCAGTAAAGTATTCAGATCAATACAACTTAAATCTTCAATAGATTCTCATACAGTGTAAGTCGAAATGTCAATATTTTTGATTTTCATTTTTCAGACAATGTTGTTGCTCATGGAAGGTCTTGATGTTATACACGAGAAATGATGTTAAATCGAAATTTAGAACCCCCATTTCGGAAATATATTCAGAACATATTTAGAATAATTGTGTAATTCGAATATTCACGCTGAAATTGATTCATATTTCGCGAAACAATTACATATATAAGGAATTAGGTAGGTATATAATTTTCCACAATTTATTTCTATAAGTGCAATAGTTGACATTGAATTCAGAAATAATGTAGAACAACGGGTCAAGTATTTCTTATTTGAACAAAGACAGAAAACACTTATTTGAAATATAGTTTTCTGTAGAATAATGACAAAAATTTTAACCATAAGGTGCATGAAATCCTCACAAGTATCGATAGCTAAAAGAAATATATTTTTTGTTAAGCCTGTTTTATATTATACTTAAATTTCGATTGTCTTTCATTTCCTATTGTCCCTGATGTGGGAACAAACATTTCGTGAAATGTCTAGAGATTATAGAATGCAAGATTTCCATATTTACGAAAAAATTTGTAGGTATAATATAAACTGCTCTTTTCTAAGGATGAAGGCTGAGCAGACAAAATATCATTTTATTAGTCAGAATCTAAATGTTTACTCTACTAAAATGAAACAGCATAATACGGTAGGTCAATCAATATATGTGAATCCATATCAAGTAATGCAAATATTTCGGAATAGTATTTATATATCATGTGATATCAGTTAAATGATCCGATCTGATAATACAACTTTCAGCTGACCAAGATTCTCTTACAGTTCGAGTTGAAAGATCAATATTCATTTTTAACAGATTTTTATTGCTCATGAAATGAAAGAGCTAAAATTTCTGAAATTCTCAATGTTATACAGGGTATATGCTAATAGTATCAAACTTTTGTGTCCTTATTTCAAAAATACATTCATAACATATTTCGAAAAATTTTACATTCTTAATATTCACGCTCAAATGAAATTCGATTCATCTGCCACAAAACACCTACATATATGAGGAATTATATCATATTCGATAATATAATATAATATAATCATTTATTAATATTTTCATTGATCTCATGGCGCCCCTGATGTGTTAAGAAACAAACGTTTCCTGAAATGGCTATAGATTAAAGAATGCGTTGTTTTCAATAACTATTCAGTTTCGTGTATTTGCTAAAATTGTATAAACAAATGTCTTCAAATGACGATAAGGTACCATGATGAATAGGTTCATGCATAATTTCAACGCTCAAATTGTAGAATTTCAAATACCCTGAAATGATATCTAGATATTCTCCCTGGAATTAATTTTTCGCTCAGATCGATAGGATCGATTTCAAACCATTGAAATAATCACGCAGTTTATTTTTTTTTCTAAGAAAGAAATAACATTCTGCGGTACACGCGCAGAATGTTATTAATATAAAGAGAAACTGTCGCTGTCCAAACAATTCTATCATACACAAATTAGCACTGTAGAGGAATATGAGACACTTCGTATTTTATATTTATTCAACTATAATCATGACTCTAATCATAATTTCACATTATTAAATATTTGAATATGAACTTAAATTCAAACACTTGAACTTATGATTTATACTTTATTGACTACATAGCATGATGCGTTTCGTCTTTACAAACGACTTCTTCAGATCTGAAAAGCAAACGAAGTGTTATCAGATCTTATAAAGTGCACTAGTCACATGAAGGAAACGTACGTCTCCTTAGAAAAACTGAACTAAACGCTCACTTAATATTTATTACCAATTCTTGCGAAATATTTTGATCGCGTTGTATCTATATGGATCCTGAAAAAATTCCTAAAGTATAATAGGTGGGTAGGTTATTAATCACGAACAAAAAATGAAAAAAGTTATTTTCTGGTTGTTCTAACCTGAGAAGTTATTCTATATAATATAATATATACTGTTTGTAATATTCATAACAAATAACATTTGTTCATTCATTCAAATTATCTATATTATAACAGTCATCAGATCATTTCAATTATTATAGCAGAAAAGAACTTCATTTTCATCATAATAAATCATTCATTTGCTTTTCATCATTATAGATTATTTATTTGCAGTCAACTATAATTTAGTAAAACGAATGCATTCTCAAGTGAACAGTTGATTAAGAAGAGAGATACGTGTTGAAATTCCATGTCAAAACTATGAATTTATTAGACACATTTCAAGAATTTCACATTATTATATATAATGTCCACTACATTATTCCAGTGGACAATATACTTATAATTATGCAATTTTTTTAAATTCCTGAAATGTGTTCAAATCTCGAGTGATTCCATTCAACAATCTGGAAAATAATTGGAACAATTCTTTAATATCAAAAATTTATTAATTAGCATTATATATAGGTATATATCATTATGAATTACTTCTGATCAATTAAAATGGCCTATACACATGAAGGCTTGATACACAATTTGATTCGAATACCTATTCTGAAACTAATGAGAGTGTTTTTGTTGAACTACTATGCGATAATTTTTTTTGTTCCTCTTTTAAAATTCAACCCATTTTCAGAAATTTCATTCTCACTTGTATTTCAAACCTCTGGATGGATTAAGTTCATTCAAATGCTTCATCTGCTCACATATTGTTGATTTTTGTTTCGTTTCCTTATCTCCAACTTGATTATTTACCGATGACTGTACGGTTTTATGTTTTTACGCCGACTTTATGTTTATATGTTCTATTCCTCCAAGTTAACTAAACATACGATATCTTTTCAGATTGATCATTTACCAAATCTCGTAATTGAATATTGAACTGGTCAAGAATTTTTCCTCGTTCTTTCAACCTAATTCCTGTTTATATATTCATGAGTAGCCTGATAAAATATTGATACCTTCTCATAAATAGGTATATAAAATGTGGTTTTCACTTTTATTTCAGCTGTTATAATAGAATGGTACTATTGAAGCGAATAATTCATACATATTGATGAATTATATTATCCACTTCGAATGAAAGCTTCAGTGTAAAGAAACTTCCTCCGAAATTTGTTAGTGAATGAACATTTTCATCTTGTTCAGTTTCTTCAGTAAAAATATCATCATTTCTATGTTAATCTATCTTGTGTATTTCTATACTTTTGTATTTATGTAAATCTGAATTATTTTCATTGGAGCCATTCCCCTCATTATTCTGTTTCTAAACCTTCATCAGGATAGTACATATTCTTCACAATGATCTCACTCGAAAATTTTATTTAATACCCAAATTTTTTCTTCCTTTATTATTTTTTCGTTTAAATCGTCAAGCTGATTATGAAATTTCAGATAATATTTGAAAAAAAATTATACAAGAGGTATGCCTTCTACTGAAAACTCAAAGCAATTCTATGAGTAAGAAGTAGGGTATTCCACAGAGTGTTTCTCATTTTAAAGTATTCTGTAGAGTACTCTACTCTGTAAATTAGCCTATAAGAGCCCCGTTTAAAACAAATTCTCAGCTACAGGATAGAATTGGACATTTCCGGATAACGTTAATAGTAACAAATTTGAGGCTTATATGCCTCACATTGTTATCTGTAATTTCTTGAAAAATTTTGAGCTAAGCTACATTTATTTTAGCGTAGAATTCACATTCAAGAAGATTATATTAATGTAATTTTCAACATTAATTTTTTGTATGAACTAATACCACCTACCACTTGTCATATTTTGTTATATTTCCTCAGTTTTTATTAATTTTTCTCAAATTTGCATTATGATACCTTTTGTATTGTGAAGTTACTCTCACGTACAAGTTTTGAACTTCAGTGAGTTAATCAGTTTATTTGAAGTTATTCATTGTAAGAAATAATGTAATCCATATAATATAGCCAAATAAACTTCATTCATATAAAAAAAATGAAACACTAATAATACTTTTTTCACACACATTACAAAATGCATGTGAATGCACGAATTGTAGCATTTTCTTTTCATCAATAAAATCTTGAAAGTCATACAAAAGCCATGTATCCAAACAAATCAATATGTTATCGAAAGAACTAAGTTACCTTCAAAAGTCGAACAAAATTTTTCTTTCAACGACATATAACGAAAAATAGCACAATGCTCAACATGATATATGAGAAACTTCAATGAATGAATATTCTCAATTTGCATATCCTGCAGAAATATTCGAAATATTTTTCAATTTTTTTCGATTTATAAACGAAATTCTGCATGAAGTGACAAGTTCGCTGTATTTAATTTTGTATGATATATGCCATCAAGAAAGGAACTTGTGAGAAAAATGAGTATCACAACGCACATCTTCTACCGAAAAAAATTTGTGAAATCCACGTTGTGCAAGATGAACAACGCGAAATGTCAAATACTTAAATGACTAAATCATTCACGTTTTGATTTTCCATCAGAAATAATCACAGTAATTATATATCATCTTGTTTCGAGTTGTAAACGAAATTCTGTATAAAGTGGCAACATCGCTGGATTTCGTCTTGTACAGCGTATCTATACAAATAGTATATCGGATCTCGTCTTACTTACATTTATCATGGATCTCTACTTACCTTCATACTTGGTGTATGAAAAAAATTTTAATTTATCTTACCCCTCGGTTCATATCATTGACCAGTACGCATCTTTAGACTAATTTGTGAAAACAATTCAAAGCTAAAGTGATTTCTACTAGTGGATCTCAGGTTGTCTATCATATGTACGGATCTCACCTTGTACTGAATACATGTATATATATATATATATATATATATATATATATATATATATATATATATATATATATATATATATCCATCAGGTGTGGCATCGATCTCAATATTCCTCTAACATTTATTCCTTGAAAGATAATGGAGACATCACATCGTACACGTTCACATATCTAGCTCTACTATAACATTCTCTTGGTTAATTTGAATTTTTGAAATGAATGTTCGAGTGTTCATTATATATATATATATATATATATATATATATATATATATATATATATATATATATATATATATATATATATATATATATATATATATATATATATATATATATATATATATATATATATATATATATATATATATATATATATATATATATATATTATTATTATTATTTCGATTGTTCCCCATGAGGAGAGCGACTGAACTTGAATTCGCAATCATTAGGAATTTTGCTTCATCTTTTTAGCCTCCCAAAAACGCTTCATCCTCTCTGAATGCTCTTTCTTCCGTTCATCTGTCCACTTTACTCCAGGTTGACGATTTACTTTTTGCTCAAACTTTATATGTGCGATTTTATAGCGGCAATACATATATATATATATATATATATATATATATATATATATATATATATATATATATATATATATATATATATATAAAAGAAAGTCGTGTTAGTTACTCCACTTATAACTCAAGAACGGCTGTACCGATATGGCTGAAAATTGGTGTGGAGGTAGCTTAGAGCCAGGAGACGGACATAGGATACTTTTTGTCCCGTTCGGCAGCGTTCCCGTGTAACTTGACAAGAGACGTCAGTCACTATGAAAGATTGTATGAGTTGGTTGAAATCATACTTTTTAGCACAAAATAGTAAGCATCGTGGTTCTGTGGTAGAATGCACGACTGTCACTTGACTTGACTTGACGACTCTCACGCGGGCGGCTCGGGTTCGGTCCCGGCTAATCCAAGCTTAGCTTTTTTTACTTCAATGACAAAAGTTTTCACTAATTTCATTCAATACATATATTGAACATAATTATAAAGCAGTCGAATATTAAATTCATATAAAGAACAATTACTGTATTGAAAACAAAACACATTATATTCTTTCGAAATATATTCAATTAATTGTTAAATTTAGGTCAATGACACTTATGAGGCTGTTCTTTGAAAATTTTCGCAAATTTTGTTATTAATATTTCTATATATAAAAGAAAGTCGTGTTAGTTATACATTTATAATTCAAGGACAGCTGAACTGATTTGGCTGAAAATTGGTCGGAGGGCCGCTTAGAACCAGGAGAAGGAAATAGGGTACTTTTTGTCACGTTCCCGTGGGACGTGAAATAATAATAACAAAAAATATACCACAAAATAAAATAATAATAACAAAACGGATATACCACAGCAAGGATAATTATGTCGAAAGGCATTTTACATCAAATTCGTGTCAGTAAAAGAAATCCTGACCTTCAGATGAATGAGTAGATACATTTAGGCTTTGATATTGATCGAAGACATGTGTTACCTCATGTTCGGTAATTTATTAGTCAGTTTAGGAATGAAAGCGACAAATCGTGAAATGAATGACGCATTTAATCAAGAATTTGAACGGGAACTTTTTCGTTGACTTGAATATGATCACCAGGAATTAGATTTAATGGTTCAAACGAATGTACCCCTGTTGAATCACCAACAAGAGGATGATACAATGATGAACGCAATTGATGATGGAAATGGTGGTTTATATTTCCTGGATGCTCCTGGTGGAACAGGTAAGACATTTCTCATATCAGAAGTTTCAGCCACTGTTAGTGCGAGATCAAACATTGAGGTTGCAGTTTGCTTCTTCTGGAATAGCAGCCACATTACATTGTTAGAAGGATGGCGTACGGATGACTCATTCAGCATTAAAATATCCGTTAAATCTTCAAACTATTGAAGAACTAACATGTAATATTGCAAAACACTCCGCAAATGCCAAAGTTTTATTAGAATCAAAAATCAGCATCTGGGACGAATGCACAAAAAAATAAACGTTCATTGGAATGAAGTTAATGATAATTAATGAAGATGTTTTGGAGTTGCATTACAGAACGATACATCTGCTGAAGATTTCTATGAGCAATTACTGAATATTGGTCATGGTCGATTACTTAGAATTTCTGTAACTTTGTCTCATCAAAAGACGAACTCATCAACAAAGTATTCCCAAAAATCATTACTAAACACAAAAATAAGGAATGGTTGAGAGAGCGAGCAATTTTGGCGGCTTAGAGTAAAAAT
Source organism: Henosepilachna vigintioctopunctata (assembly GCA_030704895.1). Classification (NCBI taxonomy): domain Eukaryota; kingdom Metazoa; phylum Arthropoda; class Insecta; order Coleoptera; family Coccinellidae; genus Henosepilachna; species Henosepilachna vigintioctopunctata. Next base: position 1,414,905 of record JARQZJ010000138.1, read on the forward strand.
GTAGATGACTTAAACTTCATAATTCAGAACGAGATCATTGGTACACTGCATTCTTTGAAATCAATTGATTGTTCAACAAATGAGGATGACGCCACCAACTATCCTATTGAATTTTTAAACTCCTTGGATGTGCCGGGATTACCACCCCACAATTTACGACTAAAGGTTGGCTCCGTAGTAATCATGCTTCGAAACATAAACCCACCAAAACTGTGCAACGGAACGCGTTTGGTGATAAGGAAATTGATGAACAATGTGATTTAAACGACGATACTCAAAAGAAAATTCGAAGGCGAGGAAGTTCTCATTCCAAGGATCCCTTCCGACATGCCGTTTGAGTTTAAACGACTTCAATTTCCGATCCGACTTTCATTCGCCATGACATTAAACAAATCACACGACCAATGCTCAAAAGTTTGTGGTCTGAATCTAAAAAATTTATGTTTTTCTATGGTCAATTCCGAGTATATGTGGCATGTTCACGGGTCGGAGGACCATTTTCGTTTTTTTTTCTTGCACCTGATACTTGCACCTGATAATAAAACGGACAATGGCGTCTATCACAAGATGCTTCACTAAACAGTGGAATACCATGCACTAAAATACATGGCCAATCATTAAAATAAAATATTTGCATTTTTAATTTACATTAGTTATCCAAATAAACAATTGCCCTTGATAAAATCGGAAGTCTGCTCATTCATTGCCTCTTAGGTGGAACAAAGTTCGCCGGGTCAGCTAGTATATATATATATATATATATATATATATATATATATATATATATATATATATATATATATATATATATATATATATATATATATATATATATATATATATATATATATATATATATATATATATATATATATATATATGTATATTTAAGAACATTCTAGACAATAGATCATTCATTTGAAAAATTCAAATTAATCAAGAGAATGTTATAGAAGAGCTAGATATGTGAACGTGTACGATGTGATGTCTCCATCATCCTTCAAGGGATAAATGTTAGAGGAATATTGAAATCCACATCACACCTGATGGAAGTGCGAGACATATATGTTTCGTTCTGCAAGGAACTCGTTCAAGCGGAAGATCGTAGAGTAATGAATACTCTACAATTCCATCTGTAGAAAACAGTAGAAAACACCTCTGTCAGATTACAGACACACCAAGCATCGAAGTTTCACATATCTTCTATACCCGTAGATATCTCACTAAATTGCAATGTCTTTTTGACGAATATCATCGAACGATGTTTTCAAATGTCAATAGGTGCGACTGACGAGTTCCTTGCAGAACGAAACATATATGTCTCGCACTTCCATCAGGTGTGGCATCGATTTCAATATTTCTCTAACATTTATCCCTTGAAGGATGATGGAGACATCACATCGTACACGTTCACATATCTAGCTCTACTGAAACATTCTCTTGATTAATTTCAATTTTTCAAATGAATGTTCTAGTGTTCATTTTCTTAAATATTTCATTCAGTGCAATGAGCACAAAAAAATTAAATTTTCTTATATATATATATATATATATATATATATATATATATATATATATATATATATATATACATACACAATTGAAATCACATTTCAAAAAGTTTTGAACTCGACAGGGATTCGAACCCAGGTTCTTTCGGTTTACGCCCCACTGCTTTTGACTGTTGACTGTAAATTACTGTTCTATATATATATATATATATATATATATATATATATATATATATATATATATATATATATATATATATATATAATAATAGAAAATATATATTTGGGATAGCAGTCTTCAGGTTGAAATAAGTGTACTCTTTTCTTTGTATCTCAAGCTTTCGAGAATTATATTTATCTCTTCATCAGGAGCAACTAGAATATTGAAAGTGAGAAAATGTCAAATATACATAGATATGTGGTAACTTACGAATTGAGGTTGTATCAAAAAGATGCTGAAATTTACTGAAAATTCATATAAAAGATACTCAAAATGAAAACAAACGCATAACATGTAGGGATGGAGTATCAAAAATGATCTAGACAAGGTTATAGTTGAATCCGAAAACAAAGAATGACACTTATAGGTTAACGTTCCATCATAGAAAAATCGCGAATTACGCGATGTCTCCATCATTCACAGAACTACTACACATCGCCAGTACCAACCCACACACACATCTACAAACACAACAAATCAAACCGAGTGACATGTTTAACTACTGACACTGACAGTATTCAGACTGGGACAACTGTTATGTCTTTTGGCATCGTAGTCAATTAAGTAGGAAAATATCGAACTCAGACCGTCAATGTCTCTACGAGAGTTCATGCTGTTCTTATTCTGGTATATCCGCACCATCTCCAGAAACAGTCTTCTCTTGGTATTATTCTCTTTATCCAATATTTTCACTGAATTGTAATCAGGGTGATGTCCGTTGTCCAGACAATGCTTAGTCAGAGCACAATTTTGCTTGCTTGTCCTAATATTACTCCTATGTAAAGTGATCCTCTGTGATAGGGTTGTTGTTGTTTGGCCCACATACACAAGCTCACAATCACAGCAGGGAATCTCATAAACTACTTGACTTTGATTGAGGATAGGTGTGTTGTCCTTCAATCTTGAAAAAGTTTTCCGACCTTTTTTACGTTCCTTGTAGCAATTCTAATGCGATCCATTGGTAATACTGAGGTTATTCTGGATGTTAAATTATTGATATAGGGTAATGTAACGTAACTAAATCGATCTGTGGAAAGTCCGTCATCCCTTACATGGTTAGTGTCTACATCACGATCCGGTGTGTTGAAGAGGAGCTTTTTTAGCAAAGGGTCAGGGTATCCGTTTCCCTTCAAGATGTTATATAATGTCCTCATATTGTCATCTCTGAATCTGATATCCGAAAGTTTATTTATTCTTGTTTTTAAATTTAAAATTAAGTTGATTTTTACCCTGAATGGGTGGTATGACAAGTAATGAATATATCTGGAAGAGGCCATGGGTTCTGTCCCATTCATGGACATGAAAGTCATAAGAGAGGGCCAGACTGTATTCACTGATATTTATAGAAAACCCATGGCCTCTTCCAGATATATTCATTACTTGTCATACCACCCATTCAGGGTAAAAATCAACTTAATTTTAAATTTAAAAACAAGAATAAATAAACTTTCGGATATCAGATTCAGAGATGACAATATGAGGACATTATATAACATCTTGAAGGAAACGGATACCCTGACCCTTTGCTAAAAAAGCTCCTCTTCAACACACCGGATCGTGATGTAGACACTAACCATGTAAGGGATGACGGACTTTCCACAGATCGATTTAGTTACGTTACATTACCCTATATCAATAATTTAACATCCAGAATAACCTCAGTATTACCAATGGATCGCATTAGAATTGCTACAAGGAACGTAAAAAAGGTCGGAAAACTTTTTTCAAGATTGAAGGACAACACACCTATCCTCAATCAAAGTCAAGTAGTTTATGAGATTCCCTGCTGTGATTGTGAGCTTGTGTATGTGGGCCAAACAACAACAACCCTATCACAGAGGATCACTTTACATAGGAGTAATATTAGGACAAGCAAGCAAAATTGTGCTCTGACTAAGCATTGTCTGGACAACGGACATCACCCTGATTACAATTCAGTGAAAATATTGGATAAAGAGAATAATACCAAGAGAAGACTGTTTCTGGAGATGGTGCGGATATACCAGAATAAGAACAGCATGAACTCTCGTAGAGACATTGACGGTCTGAGTTCGATATTTTCCTACTTAATTGACTACGATGCCAAAAGACATAACAGTTGTCCCAGTCTGAATACTGTCAGTGTCAGTAGTTAAACATGTCACTCGGTTTGATTTGTTGTGTTTGTAGATGTGTGTGTGGGTTGGTACTGGCGATGTGTAGTAGTTCTGTGAATGATGGAGACATCGCGTAATTCGCGATTTTTCTATGATGGAACGTTAACCTATAAGTGTCATTCTTTGTTTTCGGATTCAACTATAACCTTGTCTAGATCATTTTTGATACTCCATCCCTACATGTTATGCGTTTGTTTTCATTTTGAGTATCTTTTATATGAATTTTCAGTAAATTTCAGCATCTTTTTGATACAACCTCAATTCGTAAGTTACCACATATCTATGTATATTTGACATTTTCTCACTTTCAATATTCTAGTTGCTCCTGATGAAGAGATAAATATAATTCTCGAAAGCTTGAGATACAAAGAAAAGAGTACACTTATTTCAACCTGAAGACTGCTATCCCAAATATATATTTTCTATTATTATATTATCAAACCAGTCAAAATATATTTGTTATTTGTATATATATATATATATATATATATATATATATATATATATATATATATATATATATATATATATATATATATATATATATATATATATATATAATGAACACTCGAACATTCATTTGAAAAATTCAATATAAATTCAATATATATATATATATATATATATATATATTCGATGACTTCAAAATGAACTTGATGATTTTTGTTACATTTTTTGACAAAAATTCAATCTTGTTCCTTCAGAATATATATTTCGCTATTGAAAGATTGTCTAGAAAAATGAGTAGTAACAAAGATAGATCTAACTCTAAAATCGCAGGATAATTGATCACTCTACAAGAAGTTCTGGCAGCTCAGTCGATGGTCAATGTTTTGAAACTTCCCTCCACTCCCATACCCATATCATCTAAAATTTGTCGGCTGTGCTGGGTAATAGACTTAACCTTCAGATTTCTGAAGTCCCTGAGAACTGAATCATTCGCTTCTAGTTCCTTGCTCCACAATTCTGAAAACAATATTGACTTAAACATGAAATAGTATACCAATAATTAATTACAAGTGATGATATTATCCGTATTATAAAGTTGTTCGCTTAATAATTCAAACTTTTGAATAATTCGTCACTATCGGTCCTGAAAACGGATGAACGTGATCCAAACATACATCTGATAATTCAGAATGAGTTAGGACATGAACATTTTTGTTTGAAGTCAAAAATATATCTTTCAATAATGATAATCTTCAAATATTTTCTCAAATTAAATTTTTGAAATTTCTTCGATCAGATAAATATGAATTTCTTTACCTTCTTTCAGTATATCTCGAGATTTAAGAATGATATTCCGCAAAGAAAATGTTATCGGTTACCAAATGATTTCCATAAAACGTTAATACCCAATACTTCGACAATGCCGCCGAAAATGAAGAATTAAATAAATGAGATCTCGTAATCCACTCAATCCAGCATCCCTACAGCCAACTGTTCGAGCAGTTCGAAAGAGAATCAAAGCCATGAATATTTCATCCTGGTTCTCTCGACCTTATTTCAATGAAAATTGAGACGGAGGTTCTCTGTCTTTTCCCCGTTTTCTCTCTGTTATTGTTCTCTTCAACCGAGACGACTAGCAAGAATATTTATTACATTCTATGGTTAAATTTTCGCTGCAGAGCCAATATAATACGTCGGATGTAATTTTTGACGATGACTTTATTGGAGCCTATATAAGTAAATGAGTACCGATGTTGAATATCAAATGATAGGCAATGCAAATGAGCAAGGCTCGGAATTACCATGAGCATCGTGCTACGTAAAAGCGTATGCAGGTGTTTTCCGATGCAATGTCTACGAAGCCTCTACGTACTCTCACTAATGTTGTTATGAGTAGCAATATAAAATGCCGGAGAGAGTATATACGTCTTTTCTTCGATAGAGGGAGCTCACGTGAATGGTTCACGAACTAATGTTCTCCTCACTAGGATAAAAGACCTAGGGGCGTTTTGAAAGTCATCGATTCTTGATTGATTGATTAAATGAGACTGATGATTCATAATAATGATCAACCAACTGTATATCATTATCATTCAACAAATTGAATGATGAAAATCACTTAATATTCACTCTCGGAAGTGAGGTTTGTGCTCGTTGACAACATTTGTGTAGAGAGCTCCCTGGGAGTTTTATTTGAAATATTTCGATTGAGAGTCTTCAGTGTTATATTTTATATTTGATATGTACGTTTTAACGGTACATATCATTCATAACCATGCGTATTTTATTTGCAGCTTCTCTAAACAACCGATTAGAGTTCATTCCGAAGCAGTCGTTAACTTTTTCGAGTCATAACTCTTGATATTCCTTCACTTCTTCTTCGAATTATTTTGATTTCCGTAATTTTTTGTGGTACTGAATATTTTTTGAGATTTCTCATTACATACCAAAATATTCGAATTTCTTTTCCTTTAGTAATTGAATATTTCATCCTTTCTACTGAAAGTAACTATAGAATGAGGAATATAGTTTTCAATAATGCTAGGAAAATGGATCATGTTTTTCGTGAAAGTTCTTGAGTTTTGCTCCGATTGGAGAACAACCCACCCATACTACCGCGTTGCTGTATAAAATAGAATCCATTTGATTTCTGTAATCTGGCAAATTGTTTGAAGTAGTTTGTAATTTCATTTATTCGAAATAATAGCATTAAGTAAATCATTGTCTGAAATGAAGATGTCTGGCAGTATAATAATTTTCAGAAAGTGTTCAAACGTTATTAGAAGAATTCTTCATTGAAAATTAATTCTCTATCAACTCTAGGTGAAACATAATTAAATATCAAATTAAATTAAACAATAGGCTTACTGTTTTACGATTATATTTAACAATATAATTACATAGTCATTATGTGTCGAGTGTGAGCTCATTTTTGAGAATGGAAATTGACATTGTCATTGAAAATTTTAACATGAACTGACGCTCGAAACATGTTGACTATGTAATTTTATTGTTTTACAATGAACATTGAGCCTAGTGTTTCATTTAATTCAACAAGGTGAATATTTTTACATGTGAAGGTGAAATACACAAATTCTCAGGAATTGAAAAGAGAAAAGGAAAAGACAAATTGGTGACTTTGTTCCTGAAAAATTATTGTTTGTCCTGTTTGCTATCTCTTGTACAGAAATAGTGATGATATACCAAAAATTTAGAAGATCTATTACACATAAATACGCAAATATCTATCGATAATTCATTCTATTACATTCCTAATTTCATAGTTTTCTATAAAATATATTCTTTCTATTCAATTCACCTATTCATCTTCTCTTACGAAGAGGAGTATGAATATTTTGAGAGTGCAAATTCTTATTTCAAATAATTAGTGTCATGGCCTCAGATTTATCCGTTCCAAAGGTTCTTTCAAATCTAAAGTCACCAAAATATCCTCGAATGAAATTGATGAAATTTCTCTTAGAAATGACTGGTCATTTTCACAATGACTGAATGAACAATTCTTTATTCGAATTATTTTCGTCCTTTACGGCATTATCAAGAATTTTTGATAATGCCGTAAAAGGCGAAACTAGTCGAATAAAGAATTGTTCAATCAGTGATTTTTGACAGGTATTTCTTATTTCCTCTAATTCAAATATGAACTATCACAGAGTTGATTCATCGTCCATTGAATTTATTGCCTCAAATTTTTGTTTTTTAGATGAAATAACTTCGATTACCTCTGCCTAGATATAAATCATCAAAATATTTTGGCTTCTTCATCATGTATTTTCTTATGCGTTCAATGCGAACATACCTTACTAACTCAAGGATTTTAATTTTCTTCGCAAATTGAAATTTCAAAGGTATATAGCTCGGGCAATATCTTCAGCCTTTTAACCACCCGTTGACATTGTGTTTAAATAACACAAAAAATGTATTTAATAAATTCCCGAATGCCTCAAATATCTGGTCAAAAAGTCCCTCAGCACTACCACTATATATTTCGCGAGCGTTTATGAAAACTGCTCGCGATAATGCATTTCACTGTGTATTGATATAGTGATATGAAGCACATATGACATAGTTTGAAATTTGTTTCCTATAAAGGATAGGTTAATATCGAATTCAGATAAAATAATATATAGGTTCATTACACAAGTTGAGTACTGCTCTAGGCCTTTGTTCACTGTAATACAAACATAATTGGGTACGTTTCAAGCCTTGCAGAATAAGGCAATGTGGTTGGTGTTTGGTAACATCTGTAAAGACTGTTTTGAATGTTGCAGGTATGATGAATGTGAAAAAAGGATATAAAACAACTAATATCCCCACTTGACATTAGTGATAGATTCGTCAGACGAATACACGATTATCAAAGGTGGAAATAATTTTAATGTTGGCCACGGTAAAGCTCATGAAATAAATTCCATTTATTCAAGAGGACTTAGAATGTTCGATGGGTTACCTGTGATCGTCACTACTTGTGATACTTATGGGCAATTCAGCAAGTTATTGTATTAATTTGTGCTAACTAAACGTTTTCACACATGAAAACGAAAATTTTCAGATCAATTCTTCGTGGAATCTTCTAATTGGATGACGCTCTTTAGTGTATTCTCAAATATGCGCAGGCGATGAAATGGCAGTAGCAGTTGAATATTACACCCAAATGAAGGAAATGGGGGGGAGAACCATTAGGGCGACCGTAAACTTGTTCAATTAATTGAAAGCAGAGTCGTTTGGACGTTTATAGTGTTCGAATAACAATGTTTCGGGGCAATTGATATATCAATTGCGATAATGACAGGAAATGCATTCAATTATCATTTGAAAAGCCCATTTTTAGATATCTTGATACACATGGATATATATATATATATATATATATATATATATATATATCCATATATATATATATATATATATATATATATATATATATATATATATATATATATATATATATATATATATATATATATATATATATATATATATATATATATATCTATACATCATTACTCATGTAAATTTGCATTTGTTGAGAAGATTTTCAGTTATTAATAGAAATATTAAATAGTAAAATTATATCTATACAGAATGAATTTATAATATCTTTCAGTGCAGTGAAAATGACTGAATTATAGTTTTCATGAATAAATAATTGTTCCTTGTGAAGGCACTTGTGTACGTTGGAATTTTTAAATCTATCAAACGATGCAAAGAAAAACCGCTGAAAATTCTTGATCAACAATCCTGGCTCGGCAATTATATAATATATTCTCATTCCTTTCTTACGAATACTTTCAATGATATTCCACCTAATCGAATAAATTTTCGCTCTAGATGGATGAATAAATTATTATATGTGTTGCAGTTGGCATTTACTTGCATTCGTCAATATTTGAAACTGTTCTAGTTGCATCGTAATAAGTGAAATGGAGCGATCCACTGTCACAGTCAGGGACCCAACGTTTCAACCTAAAACAACTTCAATTCGCTCTTGAACTTCACTCAAGTTGATGTTACGGTTTTTGAAGGGCTTGCTCTGGGAAAATTATATACATATATAAATATACATGTATATATATATATATATATATATATATATATATATATATATATATATATATATATATATATATATATATATATATATATATATATATATATATATATATATATATATATATATATATATATATAGGGGAGAGTGGGGTAATTGCGAACACTTAAGGGAGAATTCAAATAAAACAAAACCATACTAAGTTACGAATAGCATTTATTGCCAAAAGTTTACTTAAACTAATCAATCTTCTGTTTTCATAATCAACGTAGATACATTTTCAAAATAAAATCAACTAGTAACTAAAAAACAAAACCCTTGTTTCCGGGATTACCCCACAGCACGTGGGGTAATTACGAACACGGTGTGGGGTAATCTCGGATAGTTTGGGGTATTAACGGAAATGGTCTAATTCCTACAAAAATCACAGAGAAAACCCTTTGACGTGCTTTCACCACTTGTGCATTTTTCATGGGCCCATAAATTGCATTTGTGACATTTAATCCAATCTTCATCTGGAGGATCCTCATACTTCTCGTCACAAATTAGGCAATAATACTCTTTATCCGTCGTAATTCCTTCATTGAATTTCTTCTTTTTGCATGGTATATTCTTTTTTTGCTTCTCCTTTTCAAAATTTTCATTTGCAAATGCTCTAAGATTTTTCACTCCTTTTTTCCCTTCATTTTTACTTGCGGTGTTTTCATTTTCTTTCATATCCTCTTTATATTTCTTTTTTTGTTTTTTTTTCCTCAAGAGTGTCTTTCATCGGAGTGCTGGTTATAACAATTGAATGTTTTTTTCTGGAAGTTTGTTTACTCTTATATTCTGGCAGTATGGGAACATTAACAATATTTTTAAGTGGAATTGATTCATTCAACATAACTAAAGGGGTGGCTGGTCTTTGCTGCAACTTTGATGATGGTAATACTTGCTTTTGTCCTTTTGGCGCCAAAATTCTTGAATTTCTTTGGACATTAGAAATACCGGTCTCGTCCACATTGTAAATATGATTACCATCAAAGTGATATTTTGCTTGCACGGCTTCTAAATTGTTGAAAAACATTTTTATCTCCGATTCATTGAAAGCTGTTATTCTATTGATAGAAGTAGACTCGGGCTTACGAAGCGAAATTTTAGGGTGTCTCTTTTTAAATCCATAGAACCAGTCTTTTCCTGCCATTTGGGAAGTTTTGTCAAAATTATGCTTCAATTGATTCACTTCTGCAAATTTAAATGCTATTTTTCGCACCATCTCTATTGTTAAACCATAAAATACTTTGCTGCACTGAATGATATGATGCTCTAACTCCTTTTCTTGTGAATCAGTAAATATAGCTTTTCTACCAGTTTTTGGTTCATCTATAATTTCTTTCTTGAGATAGTCATGTATAGTACTTTTTGGAACAGAATAAGTAATAGCTGCCTTTCCTAAGGACAGTATTTTGTTCCTCACATCGTGAACGGCTTTTTCTAAATCTTCTAATTTGTATTTGGTCTCAGTCTTCCTTTGGTAATGTCGTGGCATCTGAAATAGATATAGTAAGTATACATATTTTCAACACAAGGGTTAGAGTCTGTTGAAACTATATTTTAGGTTACGTACAAAGGAAACGAAATCCATGGCAGTTAACTGTTGACAACAAATATTGTAAATAAAAGATGAAATTAAATCTATTTAGGGGTAATTGCGGACGGTCGAGATTGCCCCGTCTAAGTCGTCCGCCATTAGCCGACACACAGAAATACGCAAAACTAAATTTTTATTTGAGGTTAGAATCGAGTGATGCAAGCGCCGAGTACATTAAAACCTTATCTAATTACATGTCGATATACATAAAAGATACCAGATTTCAATGTCATAAATGCTATAATATACAACTTATCAATATTATACTAAAATTAGATGAAATTGTTGAAAAAAATTCAATTCTACATACCTTGCAAATCGTGCGCAGCCTCTCCCAGCTACTCAATGTCCCGCACTATGTTCGAACTCGACTCGAGATTGAAGCATTGAGAATATCTGCTATCCTTTTCTAACACATCTAAACTGACGTGTCCGGCATTACCCGCCGTCCGTGATTACCCCACTCTCCCCTACTCGGAAATACATGGAAAAATTGTCAATAATAAGAGGCGTCAGACAAGGAGACCCGTTTTCCCCAAAACTGTTCTCAGGTGCTTTGGATGTATGTTTCAGAAGCTGGACTGAAGCGAGAAAGGAATCAAGATAAATGGCCGCTACCTTAGCCAGTTGAGGTTCGGGGATGATATAGTCCTGTTCTCCTACGATGCTCTCGATCTTCAAGAGCGCATCAAGGAACTGAACATCGCCAGCAAGGAAATAGATCTGGAAATAAACACCGCAAAAACAAAAATGATGCTGAACCTTTTCTGCACCAGAGAATAAATTGAGGTGGACGGATCGCCATTAGGAATAGCAGCATCTTACACATATCTGGGACAGATTGTCACGGGAGATGGGGATATTACACCAGAGATCATGCAAAGTACCAGAACAGCTTGGGCTTCAGTTGGCCGACTGAAACACATCTTTAAATCAGATATGCCACTATCCTTGAAGAGCAAAGTTGTAATTGTTTGATCAATGCGTATAACCAGCTCACCGCCAGAAGCTTCAAACAACATAGCGGACAATAGAAAGATACATGATGTGTCTAACCATACGAGATAGAATGCGCTGCAGCTGGACAAGGGGTCAACAAAAGTGAAGCATGTCGTGGGGTGTGTAAAAAGGTAAAAGTGGAAATGGGCAGACCATCTAGTTCGAAGGAGAGATGTGCGTTGATCATCAGTGGTTGGTGATTGAGAGCCCAGAGATAGGGTGAGAGCAAGAAAGCGCCCTCATGATCGATGGGATAAGGAGCTTGTGGATTGGCTGGGCGTTGCCTGGAATAGAGAGACTGCCGATAGGGAACCTTGGCAAGATATATATATATATATATATATATATATATATATATATATATATATATATATATATATATATATACTATGATTATAAAACAATTGAAAAAATATGAAACATTCAAAACTCACCCTGCATTTCCTTCATTGACTTTTCAGTGCCACCGTAATCTGAGGGTAGGTAATCTTTGGGTACATGCTTGTGCAATTCCTCTAAGCTAGCGTGATTGAGCACCTGAAACATTAATGTATACTGAATCAGTATTTCAGAATGTGAAAATCATCAGAAAGTTTCATTCAATCGAGAATCTTTGTTTCTGAATTTTGATTAATTTTCGGGTTTTGTTGTTTATTGTTCCAATTTTCTGTACTTCATCGATAGGATAAATGAGGGAACTGATGAATGTGAAAACTTCCAAAGTTGAAATATGCATGTTTACAATTATATATTAGTCCTTAGAGATAAAACGAAATGTCTGTGAGATTAATTCATATAATAGTTGCAACCTGTTTGATCTCTGTTATGAACGATTGAGTTACCTCGATTTTTCAGCATACATCTGAATGAGTGAAAGAGAGTTCCGAATTTTTTCAAGGAATATCGTTACCTCGAATAATTATGATAATTGTTTTAACTACTTGAACCAGTTTCAGACTATTGGTTATTAATTTTATTGAACTGCCATAATCTTAAATTTTCGCGGGCGTTGTGTACTCATATTGACATATATACACACTCTCCGATACATATCTTACTAAGATTATGATGCGTTCAGAGATATAGGCATTGACGATGAATAAGATGGACAAATGTGATGTCCTCCCTGTAATGTGGCAAAACAGACGCCGCCAGTGACATGAAACAAAATAAAAAGAGAGATAAAGTATACTATCCTGCTTATAACAAAAAAAAAAAACACTTTACTGATGGATAGTAGACGAGCTCTATCGATTGACGTTTTCCATCAGAAGAATCATTGGTCCACCAGGCCTCTGTTCTTCCATACGAATGATGACGATTCACTACTGACTTCACGTACTCAGGTACTTGAAAACGCCTGATCTTCAGACGACGAAATCAATACTATCTTACTGATTTCGTTCCCATTATATAGGAACACATTAAGCATTCTCTTAATTTCGCAGATTGGGAACATGGTATGCAGAAAGCGTCACAACTCTTCATGCGATGTTATTGATGTGATCAATAAAAGAAAAAAAAACAATATTGTAATTTCTCAGAAAGATGAAGGAGAAAAACTATTCTCAATGACTACATAGATCAGCTTAAAGAAGTATGAAACAATAATACTTTTCAAGACTATTGAAGACACTCAAACTTCAAGGTGCCAGAGCAGATAACATTAAGAAACTTCTTTTGTGGAAAGGGTAAGTTGAGAAATTCTCTGGAATAATTTTTTGATGTGCACAAAAAACAGACATCTCCATTGCCCTAACTGCTCACAATGCAGATGTCCGGGAATGATATACAAGAAAGAAGATTGCTGTCCTTTGCATCTTGTATATGAAAACTGCACTCACGATCGTAACTTGCACAGTGGTGCTCGATACGCCCTTTGCGAGAGACTTCCACCCGTCAATGAAGTTATTCTTGTTGAAGATTCGTACAACTACGGAAAATGAGGAACACTTCAGAGTGAGAATACCATCACCTGTTTGTTTAAATATGATGCCAATGTAGATTCTGCACATTGATATTTTCTCATTGTCGATTTCTTCTATTAGGGAATTTCTCGAGTCCCAATCGTTGATGATTAAAAATAGAAAAGTAAGCTAGTGTAATCAAACTTAGCACATGAGCTACAACTCATTCAATCAAAAAAGTTTGATAGAATACCTAGTTACTTAATTATTATGAATTCAATTGAATATAAAATTAAATTCAAGTGTCTGAATTTAAGTTTATATTCAATTATAATGGATTTACATCAAGTAAACCCCAACACTATCAAATATTATGAATTTAACATAATTGCTTGACATATTTTAAGTGAGTTCAAATTTTCTTTCGAAAATTTGAATTTGCTATTTTTATTTGGTGTTTTTTTGAATAAGTATATATATCACCGAGAAACACCAAACTGAAATACAGAGAACTATCTTTCCGAATCGAAGTTCTCATTATTTTGGTACAGGAGGATTCGTAAGGAGAGTCACTATTACTGAAATGAAGATTGAGAATTGTTGTCTTACCTTGTCTACGAATTTTGCAGGCAAAAACGACTTCAACAGAAAGAAAATCTTGTCATAAATGGGCGGTGCATTGATAATGTGGATGTGATGTACTCTCAAATTAACTGCACTCTGAAAATCGAAATAAAAACAAATCGAATAATTCAATGTGATACATATTACAGTCACAAATGAATAATGAGACGCAGAAAGATGAACATGAGTAAAAAACTGAATCTCAGGTATACAAAACAGAAATCTGCCATGACACTCTGCGTAGGGTGTGGTGTTAAGAAATGAGAAAAAAGGCAAAGGACATGGGGGAGGTTGATGAACTGCACGAATATTATTTCAAAAGCAACAGGGGTAAATAGTATAGAATGGTAATCACCTATGGAGTGTTGAATTTGCTGTAAGAAAGAAGTCATAGTGAGGTCCATAGCGTAATGAAGAATATGTATAACTTGTAGCAGTGGAAATGCAGTTAATGTAACAGTAATTATAACAGTTGAAATTTTGTGTTGTCTACTCTGAACTTGCTATGGAAATTTTCTTCCTCTAACAACTGTTTTAAAATATCTGTGTGGAACGATCAATCTTCATCGATTTGTTTTTTGTCGTATCGTCCAGTTAGTTTTTATGCCCCTTCTTTCATGTGTCGTTGTGAACATGATAAAGAATTCAGCTGATTACTCATTTTAAGATTGACCTGAGTGGTCCTAATATCGTTTAGAGATCGTTACAAAATTTTGAGAAAATCGATTTGCTTTTTGTCTCAATTCTTTGATACTTTGATATCATTAGCTGTTAGATCCTATAGTGGATCAACTTTGCGTTTTTAACTCTAATAAAGGTAAGAAGGTTAACATTGTTACGTGAAAATGTACACATTCACATATTTCGTACTTTCTTTCAGAGTTTTAAGTTTTTTCCCTTTTCCTATTAATTTCGAACATTATATTCGAAGAAGCCGAGTTAGCTTGTGTTTTATCATACTACTGAGAAGTTTTGTTTTCTTTTTGGTTTGGCAACATCCACGAATTTGCTATTCTCAACATCCGCCCTAGATAGGTACTAGTAACTTGAACTGTAGGAGTAATTTTTCCTTCATCGGATACGTGGACTTCGTCTGTTTTCAAGGCCGTAACGTAAATAAACCCTGTTATTGACGTTGAAAACTGTACTACTTAGGAATTCAGTTTTATTTTTGAAAAGTAATTCTTTATTTATATATCAACAAATTGTAAATTTCTTCTATATTTTCAAAATATTCATATATTCAGGATTCTAAATTTTATTTATTCATTTGTTATAAAAACATTTGTGAACGGAAGTGATCACTTCCGGAAAATATTAATTTATAAGTCTGGCAAAAAATATCTTATTATTGTGCTTCACAGTAGATACAATTATTTTGCCACATTTCTTCAGATTTATAATACTATACATACTAATTTAAGAGTATAAATAACAGAGTAAATACAGAGTATATATATTTCTTAATAAAAATATCGTGGCGCCCTATTAACTATATTTTTCTTTCTACCAACTAACCCACCCTTTATTTTTGTTGAGCTAGATTTCCGGTAATATATGTGTCCTATGTAGGTTGCAAACGTAGGTTGAATATATCACGTAACAGAAATGGAAAACTGGATGATGATATCAGAGAGGAAATTCTAGAACTGATTAACATATATAAACAGATCAAAAGAGATAGCTGAAATACTATGAGATATTTAACGCTTCAAGATAAAAAAAGGATGGAAATAAACGATTGGCGAGCGGGAATGGCCCTCATCATAAGTTTTAAGAATGTGGTAACCTTTGCACAAACTAATTTAGAAGAGCTCATGGATGGTTGACTTATATTCGGATGGCAATATATTTGCCTACTCGTATATTAAAATGAAAAATTAAAATTCGACAAAAATTTTCAAGAATACTATCACAAAGTTTTCCATTTCTGCATAAAATATAAAGCTCTATAGTTGCACGATGCGTTATACTTCAACATCTGCATTATTGGTTGTAAATTTCAAACTGAAACTAATATCGATTTTCTAGGTGCAATAACGAATTGCGGAAGTTCTCAACGCATTCGGTCCTAGTAACACCATTGGAACATATTGAAACATATTTAGTACTGATAAATTTTCATGTTCGGATGTGTCACAAAGTGAAAATGTAATCAATATATCGCACTCAAATTTTGAGAGTAGATAGAAGGCCCGAAACATCAGTCGAATGCATAATAAATTTGTGTTAATTTCCTGATGATGCGTAAGTTGGTCGAAATATATGTCTAGTGTGATAAAGAATTCTGTGAAGTCAATCAGTCAATCAGAATTAAGCAGTACTCATTTGTTATAATGATTAATGTACATTAAGATAACATGAACATATATTTTTTGTAAAGAAATTGAGAGAGGATTATCAGTTGAGAACTGAATGGCTATAAGGATAAAAGTGGATATTTTGATCCGAATTAATGATTATGTTTGGAGAGATTCAACTCGGAAGTTTTTATTTAAATATTCAAAATTTGGAAATCATTCTGTGGAAGTAGGCTGCGTAAACCAATCAAATAAGTCCTTAAAATAAGTTAGGTTACAAAAATTCTCATAGAACTAAGAATTGGTATGAATGTTGAGAATACTTATTCAGAATACGATGTAAAAATGCATTGCAGAAAGCAATAAATGCTTTCATTTATTAAAATCTGTTTTCGATAACTGACATCATACTTACCAATAGATGGACCAGTTTGTAGTTGACAGAAGGTGTGAATTTCAGTAGAACTTTCAAACTGATATTCTCCATATCGATTAAAATTTCATTCGATAGAAAAAAGTCGTTTAGAATTCTCAATTGTGCGATCATTAGAGGCATTATATAATAGTCCAAACCATCTGCTGCTTCTCCGAAGCTATCCGTTATTTTACTTATATGTAGTCTGCACAAATCAGGTAGTAGTTTTGGCATAATGATGTTTATCCTGAAAAATATGAAAGTGATGTTCATATTGGAATTACGACTGAAAACTATGTAATTTTAGTGTTCAACTGAGATTGCAGTCCAGGACAGGAAAGTTATGAGTTAACTCTTTAGTAATTTTCAAGCTCACGAATATGTCCATTTTCTTCTTCTGGGAGCCACCGTTATATATATATATATATATATATATATATATATATATATATATATATATATATATATATATATATATATATATATATATATATATATATATATATATATATATATATATACTAGCGGACCCGACAGACGTTGTCCTGCCATGACATTCCAAGCTATCAGGATAAACGAATTAATGCATATACAAAAATTCACTCAAGTCGATCCAGCCGTTGAGTTGCAGTATATTAATAATAAATTGAAATTGAAATACTATACTCTACGTAAGTTTCAGGTGGCTAGTCCCTTATGATGAATAATACCTAAATTTCTGATTTAATTTTTGAATTAACGTAAAATCAATATGAATTATTTCTAATTGTAAATTCCTGATTTCAATTTATTTCAAAATTAAATCAGAACTTCCTCAATTTCTGAAATAATTTTGAAATGTCAGAAGGCATAATTTCTACTTGAAGTCAGAAATTTCCAAATAGAAATGATGCATTTTGATATTTCGTCCATTTCAAAATTGATTTAGAAATTAAGTTATCACTCTTAATAATGGGATAACCGCCGAGAACATACTCGTTTAGTTAATATGTTAAGTTTCACTCAGTGAAACTCAATCTGAATGTTATATAATATATTATATCCTTAGGTAGCTCTTTGCACATTTGATTGACTGCCACGACCTGTCAGGTCGTCTTCTCCCCGGCATTGTAAATTGTAAACAATATAAGTGAGAAAAGATCTCGCGCACTTAGAGGTAAATTGTCACTATCATAAAAGGTCAAAAAAAAAAGAGCACATAATTTGAAATGTCACTATCACAAAAGATCACCAAAGTAAAGAACGTTCTCGCGCACGTAGCGGTAATCGCCACTCACGAATATAGAAGGATGCACTCTTTGTATGAGGTATCCATCGACATAGACTCTATGTCATAGAGGATAGATCGATACATTAGTTGGTTGTCAAATGTCAAATATTATGGTAGCTTTCAGAATTTAAATTTGTGAACAACCTTAGGATTTATCAATATATATGAAAATAATCTGATAGATATTAAACAACTGTAGTTAGCTAAAATTTAGTTAATTTTTTACCCCCTTAGAATAAATATGTAGGAACAAAGATATAAAAATTCTAACTGGTTATTCATTTTAAACTATTCTCTCAATTTGATTTCTGAACGACGGCGGACACATATTTAATTCCGAGGTGAATTGTTACCGATTTGTAGGCACAATAATCAATTGCCGGATCATAGTGGAATGCAGCTCGTTCAAGAATCACAGAAGCACTGCGTCTGCGGATTCGCTCAATTTCATTATGTCGTGCTTGCTGTTGTTGTGATTGATGTGCATCTGAGCCTATTTACTTCATTACCACTCACTAAAGAACGCAATTCTGACATAGCAATACGACTATTTTCTTGATCTGTCTCTCTCTGGTCATCAGTGCGGTTAACACGTGAGGTAGCTCTTCGTACATTTGACTGACTGCGACGAACTAAGTCAGGTCGTCTTCTCCTTGGCATAGTAACGTAATATAGTAAATTGAAGTGAAGAAAATTCGCGCTCACTTAACAGTAAAGTGTCACTATCACCAAAATATCAACAAAAAAGAGCACACTACTTGGAATGTCACTACCAGAAAGCATCACAAAGGCAAAAAAATTCTCGCGCACGTAGCGGTAATCGTCACTTACAAACTTAGATGTACTCATAAAATATCGCAACCATGATAGTGACACAATTTTGTTAATAGGAAAACTTTTTTCCGTGTTTTGAGGTTAGCTTCGTGGTTGTCAAATAAAATGGTTGCGTTCTGAAACTCAAACTGTGACCAAACTTAAGGATTTATCAAACTTAAAAAAATTGTCTGATACGGTAACAACTGAAGTTAGCTAAAATAAAGTTACGCAAATTTGAAAATCAGTACTACTGATGATTTATTACATTTTGTGACTATCCGATTCTGTCACGTTCGCTGTTTAGTTTCGGAACGCGACATCAAATCCTCCAAAGCGCACGCGAATAATTTAATATGAACTTTATCGGATAGTAGTAAAGTTCAAATTGACTCCACATTTTATTTAGAAACGTTTGTATGGGAAATAGAAAAGTGTTGTTTTTAGAGTTTTCCCGGCAATTATTCGATTTTTTCTCGCCTTTTAAACCTTCCCTGGAACTCCACGAACATTTCAAGACTAAGATAAGATAAATCCGTTCAGTCCGATAAAGTTCATATTAACTCCACATTTTATTTAGAAACGTTTGTATGGGAAATAGAAAAGTGCTGTTTTCAGAGTTTTCCCGGCAATTATTCGATTTTTTCTCACCTTTTAAACCTTCCCTGGAACTCCACGAACATTTCAAGACTAAGATAAGATAAATCCGTTCAGCCGTTTTCGAGTTTTAGCGAGACTAACGCACAGCAATTCATTTTTATATATATATAAGATAAGATAAGATATAAGATAAGATATATATATATATTTGAATTATGTGGACTCAACGGTCTGGGACAAAAAAACTCATTTTCTTCTAATCTCTATATTTCGTCACCTTTTTTGTTACTTCTTCAGGAGAAACTACAACAATTAATCATATGATGAGTAAAATATATGACTTTCTCAGAAGGTAATTACTCACCAAGATGCAAAGTCAGTCACTAACATTTAAAAACAAATTCAATAAAAACATCCATTGAATATAACATAAAAATATAACAATAATAAACTCCAACCACATATCGGCACGATGCGTAGTGATGATATGAATCGCCGTGTGTAAATTCCATTCAGGTGTCATCACAGAAAAAAAACTTAGATTGTAAGCTGTACCTCCCATTCTGCAGTACATGAAGAATGTTACTGTAATTATAACTCAGCTGTCCTGTGTCCGATTTCAAATTTATAGAGTTCTTGTTCTTATTAATGTGGAACATCTCAAGGATTAGCCTACTCTTGTACTGAATTTCTTGTTCCAACACGTTGACCTCCGAATAGTCCAATTTGTGGCCAGTCTTCAAATGGAGTTCCACTACCGCACAGGAATTCTTACCTACACGGCAATCACTTCTGTGCTGCACAAGTCTCTGCTTCAACCATTGTGAGGTCTGTCCAATGTAACAGCCTCCACAACCACTACAAGAAAGCTCATAGACCACATTAATCAAATATTCAACAGGAGTCTTGTCCTTGATTTTAGAGAACAAATTGGAAATTTTTACTATGTTGTATTTAGCAATTTTTATGTGTCTAAAATCCTTAAAACATGAAATTATTTGGCTCGACTATTTTTCCACATCTGAAATTTTCTTATATTTGAATTCTATGCTCGATTCTTCAGTTAGTCCGTCGAAGATGTTAGAATTGTATATCAGCATTCTGAGAACATGTTTAGGGTACCCATTATTGTGAAAGATTTCGAATAATTTCTTCAAATTCCGTTTCAAAAATTGACTCGTGGGAAATGTGTGTTATTCTGTTTTTCATGATGATCACAGTATTATATTTTTGATTCATCGGATGGTAAGAATGATAGAATGAATCTTCCAGACGCCGTATATTTCTGATACCAGTCCAATATCACCACATTTTGGTCCGTTCTTATAAGTTTAGTGTCTAAAAATGGAACACTATTGTCTTTTTCCAGTTCAGCTGTGAACTGCAATCTGGCATCAAATGAATTAAAGCTGTCTAATGTAACTTGAACACCATCCGAAGCAACTATTCATAAGTTACTGCTAGCTGGTAGCCATGTGTCTATCACGTCTATCACGAATGAGATAAATAATTTTATCGCCTTTGTCAAAAAAAAAACGTTGTCCCCAGACCAAAATGTGATGATATTGGACTGGTATCAGAAGTATACGTCGTCTGGAAGATTTATTAACAATCATCCTTACCATCCGATGAATCGAAAATATAATACTGTGATCAACATGAAAAACAGAATAACACACATTTCCCACGAGTCATTTTTAAAACAAAATTTGAAAAAATTATTTGAAATCTTTCACAGTAATGGGTATCCTAAACATGTTCTCAGAATGCTGATATAAAATTCTAACATCTTTGACGGACCAACTGAAGAATCGATTATAGAGTGCAAATATAAGAAGATCCCATATGTTGAAAAATAGTCGAACCAGACAATTTCATGTTTTAAGGATTTTAGGCACATAAAAATTGCTAAATACAACATAGTAAAAAAATCCAATTTGTTCTCTAAAATCGAGGACAAGACTCTTGTTGACTATTTCAATAATGTGGTGTATGAGCTTCCTTGTACTGGTAGTGGAGGCTGTTACATTGGACAGACCTCACAATGGTTGAAGCAGAGGCTTGTGCAGCACAGATGTGATTGCCGTGTAGGTAAGAACTCCTGTGCGGCAGTGGATAACCATTTAAAGGCTGGCCACAAATTGGAATATTCGGAAGTCGGAGTGTTGGAACAAGAAATTCAGTACAAGAGTAGGCTGTTCCTTGAGATGTTCCACATTAATAAGAACAAGAACGCCATAAGTTTGAAATCGGACACAGGACAGCTGAGTAATATTTACAGTAACATTCTTCATGTACTGCAGAATGGGAAGTACAGCTAACAATCTACGTTTTTTTTCTGTGATGATACTCGAATAGAATTTACACACGGCGATTCATATTATCACCACTCATCGTGCCGACATGTGGTTTCAGTTTATTATTGTTATATTTTTATGTTATATACAATTGATGTTTTTGTTTAATTTGTTTTCAAATGTTAGTGACTGACTTTGTATCTTGGTGAGTATTTTTCCTTTGAGAAACTCATATATTTCACTTATTTTATGATTTATTGTTGTAGTTTCTCCTGAAGAAGTCACAAAAAAAGTGACGAAATATAGAGAATAGAAGAAAATAAGTTTTTTTTGTCACAGACCGCTTCCCGATATTCCACATAATTGAAATTCAAAGTTCGGTCGATATAAAATTCATTATATATATACATATATATATAAGGAAATGAAATTTTTTGTGCTTATGGCACTGAATGAAGTATTTAAGAAAATGAACACTAGAACATTCATTGAAATTAATCAAGAGAATGTTATAGCAGAGCTAGATATGTGAACGTGTACGATGTGATGTCTCCATTATCCTTCAAGGGATAAATGTTAGAGAAATATTGAAATCGATGCCACACCTGATGGAAGTGCGAGACATATATGTTTCGTTCTGCAAGGAACTCGTCCGTCGCACCACGTCCATCGAAGTGAGGCAACGATTTCAACCTCCAAGCATCTTCTTGTGACTTCAAGTGGAAGATCGTAGAGTAATGAATACTCTACAATTCCATCTATAGAAATCAGTAGAAAACACCTCTCTCAGATTACAGAGTCACCAAGCATCGAAATTTCACATATCTTCTATACCCGTAGGTATCTACTAAATTGCAATGTCTATTTGACAAATATCATCGAACGATGTTTTTAGATGTCAATAGATTGCGTTAGTAGTACGCTCGCGTTTATTCCCGTATTTCAGGGGCCAATTCGGCGATATTTTTAAGGAAATGAAATTTTTTGTGCTTATGGCACTGAATGAAATATTTAAGAAAATGAGCACTAGAACATTCATTGAAATTAATCAAGAGAATGTTATAGCAGAGCTAGATATATGAACGTGTACGATGTGATGTCTCCATTATCCTTCAAGGGATAAATGTTAGAGAAATATTGAAATCGATGCCACACCTGATGGAAGTGCGAGACATATATGTTTCGTTCTGCAAGGAACTCGTCAGTCGCACCACGTCCATCGAAGTGAGGCAACGATTTCAACCTCCAAGCATCTTCTTGTGACTTCAAGTGGAAGATCGTAGAGTAATGAATACTCTACAATTCCATCTATAGAAATCAGTAGAAAACACCTCTCTCAGATTACAGAGTCACCAAGCATCGAAATTTCACATATCTTCTATACCCGTAGGTATCTACTAAATTGCAATGTCTATTTGACAAATATCATCGAACGATGTTTTTAGATGTCAATAGATTGCGTTAGTAGTACGCTCGCGTTTATTCCCGTATTTCAGGGGCCAATTCGGCGATATTTTTAAGGAAATGAAATTTTTTGTGCTTATGGCACTGAATGAAATATTTAAGAAAATGAGCACTAGAACATTCATTGAAATTAATCAAGAGAATGTTATAGCAGAGCTAGATATATGAACGTGTACGATGTGATGTCTCCATTATCCTTCAAGGGATAAATGTTAGAGAAATATTGAAAACGATGCCACACCTGATGGAAGTGCGAGACATATATGTTTCGTTCTGCAAGGAACTCGTCAGTCGCACCACGTCCATCGAAGTGAGGCAACGATTTCCACCTACGATCTTCCACTTGAAGTCACAAGAAGATGCTTGGAGGTTGAAATCGTTGCCTCACTTCGATGGACGTGGTGCGACTGACGAGTTCCTTGCAGAACGAAACATATATGTCTCGCACTTCCATCAGGTGTGGCATCGATTTCAATATTTCTCTAACATTTATCCCTTGAAGGATAATGGAGACATCACATCGTACACGTTCACATATCTAGCTCTGCTATAACATTCTCTTGATTAATTTCAATGAATGTTCTAGTGTTCATTTTCTTAAATATTTCATTCAGTGCCATAAGCACAAAAAATTTCATTTCTTTAAAAATATCGCCGAATTGGCCCCTGAAATACGGGAATAAACGCGAGCGTACTACTAACGCAATCTATTGACATCTAAAAACATCGTTCGATGATATTTGTCAAATAGACATTGCAATTTAGTAGATACCTACGGGTATAGAAGATATGTGAAATTTCGATGCTTGGTGACTCTGTAATCTGAGAGAGGTGTTTTCTACTGATTTCTATAGATGGAATTGTAGAGTATTCATTACTCTACGATCTTCCACTTGAAGTCACAAGAAAATGCTTGGAGGTTGAAATCGTTGCCCACTTCGATGGACGTGGTGCGACTGACGAGTTCCTTGCAGAACGAAACATATATGTCTCGCACTTCCATCAGGTGTGGCATCGATTTCAATATTTCTCTAACATTTATCCCTTGAAGGATAATGGAGACATCACATCGTACACGTTCACATATCTAGCTCTGCTATAACATTATCTTGATTAATTTCAATGAATGTTCTAGTGTTCATTTTCTTATATATATATATATATATATATATATATATATATATATATATATATATATATATATATATATATATATATATATATATATATATATATATATATATATATATATATATATATATATATATATATATATATATATATATATATATATATATATATATATAAATATAAGGAATGACCATCACGTAGTGTAGTAGTTCAGTGCATTATTATATACTACGGATTCATAAGTAATATGACTACCGTGAAACAATAAAGTTACATCTCTACATATCTATGATCACCTTGTATTTCATTTATGCGTATGCTTTATGAATCATTCTGACATTCTGAGAGATATAGAAAACCTCGTGAATAATAACTTTGAATGTTGTTTCTTTGTTATTTACAGGTAAAGTAAACTTTTAGATTACGTGTGATTTTATATTATAATTGAAATATCTTTGTTATTTACTGAGAAACACTTCGTGTATCATTAATAAATTCAAAGGACGATGAATCTACTCTGTGATAGTTTATATTTAAATGAGAGGTAATAATAAAAACTTGTCTAAAAATCACTGACTGAACAATTCTTTATTCGACTAGTTTCGCCTTTTACAGCATTATCAAGAACCATTCGTAACAGCTGTTACAAATAAACAAGCAACGTAAATCTCAAGTAAATACCGAAAATTCTTAACTATATATATATATATATATATATATATATATATATATATATATATATATATATATATATATATATATATATATATATATATATATATATATATATATATATATATATATATATATATATATATATTCAGTGTTTAATTGGGATTGCAGTCTAGGACAGAAAAATCAGTTAGTTCTTTAGTATTTTCCAAGCTTTCGAAAATGTTTATTTTCTTCTTCAGGGCTAAAATAGTACAAAAATTAACAGTTTATATAGAAAGGCACTATAAAAAGTTTTTTCTTTCAATTACTGTGGAGTTAGTCCGAAAGAACATCAGTTTTTTGAATTTGGAAAATAAGTACAAGTGTTCAAAATTCAAAAAACTAATGTACTTTCGGACTAACTTCACAGTAATTGTAAGAAAAAACTTTTTATAGTGCCTTGCTATATAAACTGCTAATTTTTGTACTACTTCAGCCCTGAAGAAGAAAATAAACATTTTCGAAAGCTTGGAAAATACTAAAGAGGTAACTGAATTTCCTATCCTAGACTGCAATCTCAATTGATCACTGAAAATACATATCTACAGTCGTTAAACATTCAACTATATATATATATATATATATATATATATATATATATATATATATATATATATATATATATATATATATATATATATATATATATATATATATATATATATATATATATATATATATATATATATATATATATATATATATATATATATATATATATATATATATATATATATATATATATATATATATATATATATATATATATATATATATATATATATATATATATATATATCATTAATCGATTGGGCTGATACTTGATGAAAATCTAAATACATAATTTAAATAAAACTGAGTCGTTTTCTGATGTTCCTATAATTGATTCAAAACATAACAGTATTTTTTCGCCAACACAGTGGCTTCATCCGATATTGATGATAAACTGAGCTATTACATTGCGGACTGCCTGCATTTATCCTGAAGTGTGTGGAAATGACCATAGAACACTGTTCTTCTGAAGGAGGGGAATGAATATAGAACATATTTGTTTGGAAGTGTGGGAGATGACCATAGAATACTTTTCTTCGATTGATTTTTAATGAAATGTATTCAATGAAGGAGAATTATTGATTGCAACTTGATGATTCAATAAATTATTTGATTTCTTCCTCCCATTAATTTCCATGGCTTCTAACAGAGTGAGTTTATACCTTTTCAAGTTATGCAATATTTTGACATTGTTGTTGAATGGTTCTCTTCTATAAGATGTTTTGCATACTTAGAATCGGTTTTACTTTTTCGAAGCATCTTCGGTGTTCAGATATTATAAGTCTGAAATTCCTGCCAGTTTGACCAATATATACTTTGGGACAAGTACCGCAACTCAACTCGTATATACTCGATTTATCATCAGGCGAAATTTCATCTTTCGCATTTCTGACGTGTCTACCCCCGGTATTCGGGGTTTTGAAAGCTATCGTTAAATTTATATCAGATAAAAACTTAGAGGTTTTTTATACAGGGTTGCCTACATGTTGAAAACTGAAAATATACCGCTGATAATGCAAATATATGAGAGGATATCAGGACACATTAACCAATTATGATTGATAATTTCTATCGTTACTTCCCAGAATATACCGAAGAAGGTAAGCTCGATCAAAAATTACACTGCGTTACACGATTTTGGTACCCTCTTAACTGTTAGCTGAAATGAAAAGGTAATGAGTCATAGTTTGAATGTTCCAAACATATGTGGTATCCATATCACACCACGTCTAGTTTTCGAGGTACATATCAGCATATAAATTTGATACGAGGCTTAGATTTATTAATTAGGCAAGCTGAATTACTAGCATCTAGATGAAAAGAGTGGAATTCGTTGGCTCCTAACACAAATGTATCTGTGCAACCAAAACGTAATAAACAACTGGCTTCTTTTTTTCCGAATTTTGAAAACATTTGTTACTGCAACGATATACAAACTTTGATGAGTGAGTTGAATATTCCTTACGGAACATAAGACTGGCGTTTATTTATTTTTGGTTCAAAAACAAGTCTGAAGGCGGTATTGCTGCACAATGACAACAGGTATGCGTCAGTACTATTAGCATATTCAACTGTTTTAAAAGAAACATATGGGAACATGAAATCAATATTGAATTTAATAAAATATAAAGACTACAGCTGGAAAGTATGCGCTGATCTCAAAGTTATAGCAATTTTGCTCGGATTACAGGGCGGATTCACTGAATACTGTTATTTTCTTTGTATGTGAGGCAGCAGAGCCACATAAAAACACTACATTACAAAAGTATGGCCAGAAAGGTCCGAGTTTGTATGCGGAAAATCTAATGTGAAACATGTACCATTGATAGATCCTAAAAAGGTTATTTTACCACCAATCCACATAAAACTTGGTTTGATAAAAATTTCGTGAAGGCTATGAATGAAAAGGGAAATGGCTTTTTATATTTGAAGACAGTATTTTCAAAGTTAAGTGACGCCAAACTCAAAGAAGGAATATTTGTGGGACCACAAATACGTACTTTGATAAACGACCTAAATTTTGACAAAAAGCTTACTAATACGGAACTTAATGCCTGGTTGTCACTGAGGGCAGTTATAAAAGGGTTTTTAGGCAACCACAGAGCCTAAAATGCGGAACAGCTATTGAACGACATGTTAAAATCATACGAAAAGTTGGGTTGTAGAATGTCATTAAAAATTCACTTTCTTCATTCTCATTTTCCTTTTTTTCCATCTAATCTTGATGCGCTTAGTGATGAGCAGGGTGAGAGGTTTCACTAGGAGGTAAAGAAGCTTGAAGAACGATTTGAAGGCCGTTGGGGTACAACTATGCTAGGTGATTACTGTTGGCGTTCAAAACGAGAAGATCATCGGAAGCACAAAAGAAAAACGATGAAGTTTCATGATATTTTTTATAAAAATTTCATAGGTAATATTTTTCTTGACTTTTTTTACTTGAATGATAGAATTAGGCTTAATTAATGTGAAAAAAGTTGGTTGATTTTATAAGATTCCTTTGAAACATGTTTTGACGTTTTAATTTCTAATATAAAATGGCACTTTCTTGAGGAAAAAAAATGAGACGTGATGAAAAGAAAGTTTGTATGCATGTTTATTAAAGGAAACGTATAAATGACAAATCATGACATTTCAAAGCGGGTACTCAAATTTTTTGAAAATTTGTAACGCAGTCCAATACTTATTGGAACGATTACGGAGCAATACGGAAGCTGGTCGAAGTGATGCAGGAATTCACAAAGAAATCGTTGAATCACAAAATGAGAGAACCTGACATTTTTCTGAGTCGTTTTGACTTTGGTCGTTTCAATGTTAAGAGGAACTTAATTCCCAGAAATTACCTTGCACCAATATGTGATTTTCTAAACTACTTATTTATATGAATAACGATTTCCTATTTTGTTAGAAAATGAACACTAGTCAAGAAATCATTAGGGAAGAGATGATGATTTTTGTCTTGATTTGACCTACACTATTAGATCTGGAATAGCCTATTGTAGAAGATTCAAGCTCAGAAATCTCATTAATATCAAATCAGAGAATTTTATCCTTAAAAATATTCTCATTAATTTCTATGTAAAATCTGTCATTGAATTATCAATGAAAGTTTGAGTATTATTAATAATTAGAGTTAATGTTTTTCTACAAACATAGTGGTCTCTATTGAAAAGAATCATAAAGGAATGATTCTCGTCAAAAAAAAATTTGGAAGCCTCCAGATCGTGAAAAACATGGAATACCAATTCGGTAATTTTATTAATTCCAGTCTCAACAGAGCTTCTTTCTTGAAATATTGGTTAATATTAACCTCATATTTCTGTACCTCATAACATCTTTTCAGTCAAAATATCAATATTAAAAAGATGTTATGCTTCGAATAAAACAGATTGACTTGGGCGTTGCATGAACACAGTAAGTATTTCACAACTCATTGAATTAAAATTGAACAGAACTTTTTAATGTTGAATAGTCACTGTGAGATGTTGTTACTGAAGCTGATTACGTAATAACTCAAGTGAGAAGGTTTTTTTTTCTCAATTCAGTGACCTACAGTTTGATGCCGGTTTCGATAGGCCATTGCTCTAGGAATCAATGAAAATTACCCAACAATTAGCGTCATTAAACCGCTCAAATCATAGACAAACACATACACCTATGCCTTCACCGATGCTCTAACCCGAATCCTACGGCACCATAGTCGGGTGTTTTCTCGACCAAGTCACGGAGACCGGCAGAGGACCCCTCGAATAAGGACAGAATTAATTGACCGCCTTAGTATTACATGGTTTTCACAACTTTTTACGGTAAGAAAACTGAGTTGCGAGACTCTTTTCACAGGTTTTTTCACAAGTTTCGTTTTTGATGGGATATATACTCTTCGAAGTAGGTAACTCAAAATACATACTTCAACTATACTCACAACTTTATTTTTGCAAGTATGTATTCTAGAAAAAAGTTTATAATAGTTATGTTGATATAACCAACGAATAAACCATGAATACTTTTTCAGTTTCCGCAATGAAAATTAAAATCCAAGTTATGTTGATATAACCAACGAATAAACCATGAATATTTTTTCAGTTTCCGCAATGAAAATTAAAATCCAGCAAAACTACCGGAGTTCAAAATATAATGTCAACTTACGATAAATCTGCAATCTTTTTAAATTCTTCGTTAGGAATTAGTTTCTCGAAAAAGTCGGCATATTGGGTTTTAACTGTAAGATATCCTTCGTATGTCCTTTTCGCTTTTTCCACACTCATTTTACAATTGAGGAGAGCCACTTTCAACATATTTTCATGTGCTGCTGCAATTGAAGAGAAAAGTATTTTCAGAAATTCAAATTTTTAAAATTTCATTAAGAAAAGGAGTAGTTGAAGATCATGAAAATCAATTTGCTTCCTATTTTGAAACTAATACACAATATCCCGAAACATTTATGAAGTAACATTGAGTTTGCCTCGGAATTTGAAAAGTTTATGGAGTGTTTGTGAAGAGGCGAAAGCTTTGGAAATAGTCAAATAACGTATTATTTCTACCTGAAAATGACATTCATTTAGAAAAAAAACAGAAAAATCATAATTCTGACGCATTATCCCATGAAATATTCACGTCATTTCCAAGAAATTTTCACATCAAATATAACACTCACATTTTTATCACACACGGAGATAATATATATTAGGAAATGGAGTTTTGTGCTAGAGGCACTGAATCATTCGTTGAAGAATTAAAAAAAAAAAATAAATATATATATATATATATATATATATATATATATATATATATATATATATATATATATATATATATATATATATATATATATATATATATATATATATATATATATATATATATATATATATATATATATATATATATATATATATATATATATATATATATATATATATATATATATATATATATATATATATATATATATATATATATATATATATATATATATATATATATATATATATATATATATATATAATATGAAAGTTGAATGTTTCACGACTGTTGATATATATTTTCAGTGTTTAATTGGTATTGCAATCTAGAACAGGAAAATCGCGTAATTTCCAAGCTTCCGTAAGTGTTTATTTTTTTTCTACTTCAGTGCTTAAATAGTACAATATTAACAGTTTATATAACAAGGCACTATCGAAAATTTTTCTTACAATTACTATGAAGTAGGTCCGATAGTGCATTTGTTTTTTGAATGTTGAAAATGAGTACAACTGTTCCTAAATGCATATTCTCAATTTCGCTTCCCAAGTGGAATGTTCGCAGATGTTTCCAAGGGCGTTACTTAAACTGCATGACGTTGGCCGAAGTTTTATTACTAACGAAAAGAGAATGAGTTTATTTTCTGTATTTGGAGTGGATTTTTCGGTGGATAGTATATCAGAATATGAGTCATTAATCAGAAGAACCCATGAGATTTATAAATATGTTGCTTAAATTATCTGTTTCAGATTTTTTATTAATACAATTTCCTTTCTTTTTTGGTTCATATAAAAAAGACAGGAAATTTTATAGTACTTCATGTTTCACTGAATATATGCCTAATCGCTCCTGATCACGCCCAGGCTGGAAAAGTATAGCTAGTTTCAAGATTCACAGGTCTTTCATTACCAGTAAATACTGAGGCATGGGATTATTCGTACATATTGCGGACATTTTTCTGTAGTGTTCGAATGAAATATCTACAAAGCCTTTCACTTATGATACTGTTGTCATGAGTAGGAATCTTGAACGCTAGGGAGAGCTTATACGTCTTTTCTCCGATAGAGGGAGCCTACGTGAATATTTCACTAGGAAACATTCCCCTCAATTAGGCAAGAAGAAGTACAAGAAAATATCAAATCTCTGAAAACACGAAAAGCACCAGGGAGAGATGGAATAACGAACAACTCACTAAGAAATTTACTAATGCAATTAGTGGAAGAAATAGCGAACGTAGGAAATGCGGCAATAAAACTGAAGTATTGCCCGAGGATACGGAAGAAATCAGAAACGATCATGATGCATAAAAACGGAAAACCAAGAAATGAGGCGAGCAGCTACCGACCTATCAATCTTCTATCAGTAATCAGTAAACTGATAGAGAAATCGATACACAGAAGAGTGAAAGAACACGCACAAGAAGATATAATAATTCCGAAACACCAATTCGGATTTAGGATAGAGCACACAACAACTTATCAACTAGCGAGACTAACAGAAGATATCAACGAAAAATTGAATCTATCAAAACCGACCGGAGCCATATTCCTGGATATAGGAAAAGCATTCGACAGAGTCTGGCACCAAAGACTCATATACAAGATGAAGAAAAACCAATTCCCGAGAAAAATTGTGAACACAATTATGTCATACCTAGAAGACCGAAAATACGAGGTCAAAATAGGCGACAAAAAATCGAAGAAGAACAGAAAACTGAAACACGAAAATATTGATTTGAAAGCGAATAGTAATACACAGAGGCAGGCTACTGAAAAACTTAGTGCCAGGATTTATGATAATTTGGCATTGAATCAGATCATAGAAAAATTAAATTTCTTATAGAAAATATGAAAATTGAAATAACAACTAGTAATGCAATTTTGAGGTGAATGAAAAGAATGTGGAGAAAAAGTGGAGAATATGAAAAATTATATAATACAACTGGAACAAGAAAGAGCGGAGTAAGGTATAAGGAACCAAGAATATCGAAATATGTTTCTTAATATTTCGAAGAATATTGAGAAATATGAAAAAGAAATTTCAGAACAAACTACAATCGTTTTATTACAACACGAGAAATTGAAAAATCTAAAGAAAAACCTTGAAGCAACATACAGTAATAAAAAACTACATTGGGGTAGGAAATTCTGTTAATAATGAGTCTACCTCGGATAGAGTTTTTGGTGTCTCAAAAGCCATGTTTCAAAATGAAGAAATGAAAAATTTTTTCATGAATTTGTCTACCAAATTTCAACAACAGCTGGAGGTTAGGTTTGGGAAACTTTCTGAAAATTTGGAAACCCAATTGTCGTTGGTGAGAACATAATTGAACCTATCATCCGTGAAATGAAAGTACTTTCCTAGAGAGCCTATCTGTAAAGTTGATACTAAAACAAGCGAAAACGTTATTATGAGGGCACAAATGGAATTTATGGATGAAATAATCCACTTAGAACCCAATGATAGGTATGTTAAAAAAATACAACTCTTCGAATAAGGATCCTTAAATAATTCTTCCACCCTCATCTTCATACAAGGAAAGTTCTTTGTTGCCACTCAATGGGTCAAATGATGAATCTAAACCAAAAATCGTAACCACTCAAGCTGCCTCACAATCGAAAACGAGTGAAAGTGTTCATTCGAATAGCAACAATAATCAGAAATTTCTTCCAGCCGAAAACGTTAATGTTATTGTCAAGAATGCCACAAAAATGAGCAATGAAGCGAATACAACTTCTGTTAATAGTGAATTAATAAAGACTGTCAAAGAAGGAACTTCAATTGTGTGCAATGGGCCTAAAATAAACTCGAAATGGTTAGCAATTAAGAGTACTACTAGACAAAAATTGCTCTATGTGGGAAAAATAGCTGGCACACCGTTAAATGAGGAAGATGTGAAGAACTTGAAGACCACTTAAACATAAAAGAGAAAAAGTTGATAACCTTGGGCAACAATTCCGCTTTTAGTGTGGATTTATCCGATGAAACCACCTACAAGAAGGTATATGATCAATCATTCTGGCCTGCAGGAATATGACTGAGAGAATTGACATTTTTCAGTGAATTTTTTCGACACTCCACTACAAGAAAATCGGAGAATTAACGATAATTCAAATGATAATCTGGCTCCAAAGGAAACAAATAGCTTAGGCGTCGTACTTCAAAGTGTTCAGTCTATAGGTTCAGCTTTTTACAATCTTCAAATACTTGCATCTGAGCAACGAGATGATATTTTGGAAGTCACTGAACACTGAAAAAGCTATGACGAGATTACCTTATCAAATGAATGGATATAATTTGGTGTCCATTTATTGTCGCGAACGTGGTGAGCATGAAGGTGTGCAATCTATTGCACAAACATAATAGTGTGTAAGGACAGACATTATTTCAAAGCGTTAAGTGTTAAAAGATTTATTGAATGTCCAGGTGTCATCTAACAACCAGTGAATTTGAACTTAATGATTGATGAGGCTGATACTTGGAGAAAATTAATATCCATAATGAAAACAATATTTAGAATTTTCTCATAATTTTAATAAATATGCATGACGACGTTTCGAAGTACTACTTCTTTATCAAATGCTGGATTGATACTAGATGCAATTTTACAAAATTCACTACTTATAGCTATTTTCACAGAACATTCCAGGTATGTATTATGACCAACTTAGAATGAGGACATAGAACAACTGATACATAACAAAAGGGTCTTATACCTGAAATGAACAACGAAAAATCACTTTCTTAATTACGGTATGCCTACTAAAGATATAAATATATCCGGTAAAGATTTCTAAGAAACCAATAAAGGAAAGTTAAAACTTTTTTGAACATGAAACCGAAAATTTTTTACAAATAATTAACTAAACCTACGTAATCAATCTGATCTGCTAACATTCTTATTGAACATATTAAGTAAAGGGCTAGTGTTAACATCTAACTGGCTATTAAGTAAAAGTCCCGAATTTTTGAATTTATTAATCTGTAATGATTCTAAAAGATTTAGTTTGGAACCTTTATTCTCTCTATATAATATTTCAAACTCTGAACTAAATTTATGATTTTCATCTATTAAATGGTTGGCATAATGAGAATCTGTTTTCTTTTTCTCAAAACTACGTTTATGTTCCGATAATCTAATTTGGAAATTTCTGAAAGTTCTTCCTATATAAAATTTTCACAACTACCACAATTAATTTTGTATACCCCACACATTTGATTTTTATTAATTTTTGATTTATTATTTTTAATTATTTTACCAATATTATTAGTGGTCCTAAAAGAAATATTAAGCTTATAGCTTGCCAAAAATGATTTTAATTTTAAACTAGGTGTTCCCATATATGTTAAAACATTAAATATTGACTTTTCTTTAATGAGAGGATAAAACAGGATGATTTACAAAAGAGCGGTTTCAGAAGTTTATCCTCTCATTAAAGAAAAGTCAATATTTAATGTTTTAACATATATGGGAACACCTAGTTTAAAATTAAAATCATTTTTGGCAAGCTATAAGCTTAATATTTCTTTTAGGACCACTAATAATATTGGTAAAATAATTAAAAATAATAAATCAAAAATTAATAAAAATCAAATGTGTGGGGTATACAAAATTAATTGTGGTAGTTGTGAAAAATTTTATATAGGAAGAACTTTCAGAAATTTCCAAATTAGATTATCGGAACATAAACGTAGTTTTGAGAAAAAGAAAACAGATTCTCATTATGCCAACCATTTAATAGATGAAAATCATAAATTTAGTTCAGAGTTTGAAATATTATATAGAGAGAATAAAGGTTCCAAACTAAATCTTTTAGAATCATTACAGATTAATAAATTCAAAAATTCGGGACTTTTACTTAATAGCCAGTTAGATGTTAACACTAGCCCTTTACTTAATATGTTCAATAAGAATGTTAGCAGATCAGATTGATTACGTAGGTTTAGTTAATTATTTGTAAAAAATTTTCGGTTTCATGTTCAAAAAAGTTTTAACTTTCCTTTATTGGTTTCTTAGAAATCTTTACCGGATATATTTATATCTTTAGTAGGCATACCGTAATTAAGAAAGTGATTTTTCGTTGTTCATTTCCAGGTATAAGACCCTTTTGTTATGTATCAGTTGTTCTATGTCCTCATTCTAAGTTGGTCATAATACATACCTGGAATGTTCTGTGAAAATAGCTATAAGTAGTGAATTTTGTAAAATTGCATCTAGTATCAATCCAGCATTTGATAAAGAAGTAGTACTTCGAAACGTCGTCATGCATATTTATTAAAATTATGAGAAAATTCTAAATATTGTTTTCAATATGGATATTTTTCTTGAAAAGCTTGGTGTTATATTGGATATATGCTTTCATGAAAAGTGCAATTTTGTAATAGCTGAAGATTTCAATGTAGATACTAATTTCAACAGCAGGGAAACCAAAAATTTATTATCACTTGCAACATGCTTAGATAATATATTTACCAATCTTCGAGGGCAGTATTACGGTGCTAGATGGTCATATTTCTGATCACTGTGCAGTGAAATTCGTATGTAGGGACCTATTTACCACAACACCTAATGCTGATATCGACATTGAAAGAAGCATTAATGAGCACAATATCAACAGTTTTCTTTCTTAACTTTCTTATGTTGCATATATATATATATATATATATATATATATATATATATATATATATATATATATATATATATATATATATATATATATATATATATGAAGGAAATGAAATTTTTGTGCTTATGACACTGAATGAAATACTTAAGAAAATGAGCACTAGAACATTCATTTGAAAAACTGAAATCAATGATGCGACTGACGAGTTCCTTGCAGAACGAAACATATATGTCTCGCACTTCCATCAGGTGTGTCATCGATTTCAATATTTCTCGAACATTTATCCCTTGAAGGATAATGAAGACATTACATCGTACACGTTCACATATCTACCTCTACTATAACATTCTCTTGATTAATTTGAATTTTTCAAGTGGATGTTCTAGTGTTCATTTTCTTGAATATTTCATTCAGTGCCATGAGCACAAAAATTTCATTTCCTTATATATATATATATATATATATATATATATATATATATATATATATATATATATATATATATATATATATGAAAAACTTCATTTTTGTTAACGTTTCGTTGTATATCACAACTTTGTCAAAACAAATGAATAATTGAATTTCTGAGTTACTATAGATATCGAAATGTCAAACTAATTTTTTTAGAAAAATAAAATTAGTTTTTCTGTATCTTCACTCATTGATTTTCATTAATAATGAGAATTAATGAGTAAAATTATTGATAATTGTATAAATATTGTTAATATTTCATAAATTAAAATTGTTTCATTGAATTATCAATAATTTAAATTAATAATTTTAATCATTAGTAATTAATGATGAAAATCAATGAGTGAAGATACAACAAAACTAATTTGATTTTTCTAAAAAATAAGTTTGACATTTTGATATCTAAAGTAACTCATAAATTCAATAATTCATAAGTTTTGACAAAGTTGTGATATACAACGAAACGTTAACAAAAGTAAAGTTTTCCATATCAAAATCTGTTATTGCTAAAAACATTCAAAATAAAATATCTCAAACAGGCAATAAATCAATTTCAAGAAATATATAGGTATATATATATATATATATATATATATATATATATATATATATATATATATCCATATATAATATATACCATTTAACATTACCATTTAACGAATGACCAACACGGCTTCACCTCCGGTAGGTCAACAGCTACTAACCTAACGTGTATAACACAATTTATTGCAAATAGTTTTGGTCATTCGTCACAAGTAGACGTGATCTATACAGATTTTTCTAAAGCATTTGATAGATTAGATCATGGTATTCTTCTCCAAAAACTCAGTCGCTTTGGACTCTCAGATAAACTTGTTATTTTTTTTTCAACATATCTAACGCCAAGACAATTATTTGTTCAGTATAACGGTTTCAAGTCACAGAAATTTATTGCCGAGTCGGGGGTTCCACAGGGTTCTGTTTTGGGTCCGCTTCTTTTCAATATTTTTGTGAACGACATTTCCTCCAACATGAACTGTAATTTTCTTCTATATGCGGACGATTGTAAGATATTTCGCGAAATTTCAGCAGTAAGTGATTGCCACATTCTTCAAGAGGATATCTCAAATTTGAATCAGTGGTGTAAAAGAAATCTACTGACACTGAATATTTCTAAATGCAACATAATGTCTTTTTCTCGTAAAAAAGTATAGTTCATTTCGACTACAATGTGAATAGTCATAAAATCAATAGATGTGCCGAATTCAGAGATTTAGGAGTAACTTTCGACACAAAATTAACTTTCATTTCTCACATTAATAATATTGTTTCAAGTTGTTACAGAACATTAGGTTTTGTAATAAGAAATTCTAAATGGCTCTCTCAATCTGAATCAACTATGCTCCTATATAATACCTTAATACGTTCAAAACTAGAATATGCAAGTGTCGTTTGGAATCCAGGATACTTGTGTAATATAAGGAATCTTGAATCCGTGCAAAGACGATTTTTGAAATATTTATGGTTTTGCTCCGACGGTGTGTATCCAGAACGAGGTATAAATCATGAGTTACTTATTACAAGATTTAATGTTTCATCACTTGAAACACGTAGGAAATATTTGGGAATAATGTTCCTATACAAGTTGATAAGGTTTTCTATTGATTGTTCTTTTCTTCTTTCCCTCATAAATTTCCGTGTTCCGAGAACTTCTTGTAGAAATATGAACATCTTTTATCCACCTCTGGCTCGTAATAATGTTCTGGCTTTTTCACCACTTCATAAAATTTGTGGTGACTTTGAGCCTTTTCATGACGTCATCGACATATTTGCATGCGTGCCTGGCGATATCAGACGAGCTCTCGCCTAACTGATTTTTAGTTTTAGTTATAAGTTTTTCAAATATCAGTTTTTCCTATATCTTGTGGGTGAGCTTTAATGTCAGCTTGTCCACAGAGTTTTCTTTCAGATAAATTGTTTGTACATTATTAATATTATTTCTAGTTTATTTTTTTTTTCTTAAGTTAAAAATATATTGTATTTTCCCACTCAGTAATTGGCCCAAGCTGTTGAGTGGTGTATTGTAAATAAATAAATAAATAAATAAATATATATATATATATATATATATATATATATATATATATATATATATATATATATATATATATATATATTTAAAATTGATTTAATTCCCGTTTAAGATGGTTTATTTTCAATGTTTTTAGCAATAATTGGCTTATTATAATGTTGAAATTTTGATTTTCGTGGACGTTCGTTGTATATCATAACTTCGTCAAAACTGAAGAATAATTGAATTCATGAATTACTATAGATATCAAAAAATTTAGTTTTTCAAAAAAATCAGATTGGTTTGTTTGTGTTTTCACATATTCATTTTTAGTGAGAGACCAATATTTCACGATGAAAGTATAAATAATTTAACAATACATAGATTTTCACAACTGAAAAAGAAAAAATATGTAGAGAAATTTCAGAAATGTTACACATTCGTAAAATTTTGGAAAACACAGTAAATGAACACAGACTTCTATTTTCAACGATGTGATAAACCTTTCAAATAACACTCATAAAATAAATACACCAAAATCAGCAAACATAATATCACAAAACTCCTTCTTTTCAGATTTACCATAAATTTCACACACATAAACCAATTTATATAAATATTCTGGATAAGTATAAAACTCAACTATATGTAAGTAATAATTATATGCATATATATATATAATATATATATATATATATATATATATATATATATATATATATATATATATATATATATATATATATATATATATATATATATATATATAAACTTCCGAAGCGAATGCAAAGCCAGAAATATTGCTCTGATACTGAAAATGAACATGTGAAAATACAAAAAAACCTTAGTTAACGCGAGAAAAAACGAATTAGCGAAATTGGTTCAACTCTTCATTCGTGATGACATAACCAGGGGAAATAGCCATCCATCCATCCATTTTCATATACATATTTATAGGTAAATGATTATTGTAAATTCTTGATTTTCATATTGCATCATATAATGTACATCAAAAATTTCCGAGGTTCTTTGGAATATAACTATTACTAGTATTTTATACATGAAAACAATAATGGATTATTTATGTTCAGTAATGACCATGTGCACAGTGCCCAGTCTGAATAAAGAGGTCAATGCAACAAACTCGATCCCAGTTGGTTTTGACGAATTCATGTTATTATATATCGTGTTTTGCAAGCTTTCATTTATTTCATGTATTTGAACTGAATATACGACTTTACATGTTTTGAAATAACAAACACGATCTGATTGTCATGTTTCATTGTTTTTCGTTTCTCTGAAATATTTAATGAATTCATGTCAGTGTCACAGTATGTCAATGAAATAATTGAAGTTCAAGTTCTTCATCGTTTTGTGAGAGGACATTTTCCAATTACTCGACTGGGAATAACTATATATATACCTATATATATATATATATATATATATATATATATATATATATATATATATATATATATATATATATATATATATATATATATATATATATATATATATATATATATATATATATATATATATATATATATATATATATATATATATATATCGAAATTGATTTATTGCCTGTTTAAGATATTTTATTTCGAAAGTTTTCATAACTTTAAATATAACAACGAAACGTCAACAAAAATAAACTTTTTCATATCAAAAAAGCGTGTTATTATACATGAAATGTTACACATTCCTAAAAATTTAGAAAACACAGTAAATAAAAGAACAGACATGAAACATCTCAATTCGATTTACAATAACTTAATGAACCTCACAAATAACACTCGTAAAAAAACACATAACAATCACTAAACATCACATCTCAACACTCATTTTTTCCAGATCTACCTTCAGTTTCACACACATAACCCAACAATATACATATTCTGGATAAGTATATAAAAAACTATATGTAATTATAAAATGTAAATATGAATCACACTTATTAGAATCACCTGGCTTACCATGAGTTTTTCAGAGGTTTCCTCATGGTGAAGAAGACTAAAACTTCCAAGCGAATGCCTAGCCAGAAATATTCCTCTGATAATGAAATTCAATGAGTGAAGATACAAAAAAACTAATTTGATTTTTCTAAAAAATAAGTTTGACATTTGATATCTATAGAAACTCATAAATTCAATTATTCATTACTTTTGACAAAGTTGTAATATAACAAGGAATCGTCAACAAAAATAAACTTTTTCATTGTTACTGCTAAAACCTTTCGAATTAAAAATAATATATATATATATATATATATATATATATATATATATATATATATATATATATATATATATATATATATATATATATATATATATGTATATTTATGTCTTTCGATTGATTAATTGTAATTACTCTAAAAAAATCAGTTATGAACGAAACGGCTAGTCATGGTAATAAACACTCATAACAATAAAAATTATTTCGAATATATTCGAAATAATAATAATAATGATTATTCATTATATGAATTTTCGTTCATAAGAATTGAACAAGAAAAAAATTTCTGACAAAAACGACACAATGAAATATATTATTCATTTCGCCATGTTTTCGTGAACGAAATTGTCTTACGTTTCGATCTGTGATAACACCTGTAGGACAAAAATTCCAGTTGAATGCCATAATTGTTATTCCGAATGCTCCGTGTTATTTTTGTACTTGCTAAGAATTGAACTTAGAAGTTCACAATCAAGCTATTTCTATTTGTTGGGTATGAATTCACACTTTCTGATATTCAATGTTTTACAACATGGTAATAAATTGCTACCAAAAATCCCCACAATGATGAAATCACATATTTATCTTCGATCCATCATTGATGGTCAGATATCGAAAAAACCAATGAAATAATAGGAGAATAATATCCTATTAATCTATGTGTTGGAATATGTGTTTCGACATTTATTAATGAACACATTGAACATCTTTGGCTTCTCCAATAGTTCAAGAAATTTTTAGTCAAACACAAGGATTGTAGATGGGTACATAGAAATAACGTCGATTGTTTCAAACACTAACAACTGTTCAAACAAGTTTCAAAAAAATTTATCATCCATTAAATTATCAACATTTCTGGAAAATATTTACCTGCATTTTCAGAAAAATTTTCATTTTGAACGAGCCATGTTTTCAACACTTCAACACTGTTTTGAAAATCCTCTTCAGTCATGTTGTGTTCTTTCAATATCATTTTTTTCTGATCTTCTGTAACTTGCATCAATTTCGACAACTGCGACATTTCGGCAACGGGCAATCACGTAAATTAACTTGAACCTTCTTCAACGGGTACCACAGGTCGCGAGAGATTGAACTGGTACTGACACCAAGACGGCAACTAAATCTTCGTCCACAAACTTGTTGGTAACGAAGATATATTCTGACTGAAGGATTTTGAATTGCTGTCATTTAAAGAATACACTCTGACCCGAACATATACGTCGGAAACATTAACGAATTAATATAATTCATCGGCTCTACTCTTGTTACTTTTCCCAACATTAATTTATTTTACGATAATTAGAGCCGCCTATTGACGTTGGTATTATCAACACGTTTCTTCAATTTATTCGATATACAAATGAAACTGCAATTCGAGAAAAACATAGAAAACCTTTCTCATATCGGCAACAAAACTTATATTATAGACATTTACTTGAAATACGTAGCAAATTGTTTCCAATACTACAAATTATTTCAGATTAAAATTCAATTGAAGAGGAAATTGAAATTACAGAAATTTCAAACCAATTTCCATTCATTCATGTTGCCATTCGTTTCAATTAAACAATCGGATTCTATTAAAAATATTCCAGATATTGTGAACACCTAATATTTTGAGTAATCAAAGAATATATCTTAGCTAAAATTTTCAGAGTTGAGGGGTATTTATGTATATGCAATAACATATACAATATCCATTAACGAGTAGATATACTCGTATTGTGAAAGGTGCAGTGTTTGTGTGTATTGCTCAAAAAACTTCAACGTTAGATTCAATTAATGCTTCATTCAAATATTCAGCAAACAAAATGGTTGAGTACTCAGTGAAATGGAAACCGTTGATGAGCAAATTATATATAATATATATATATATATATATATATATATATATATATATATATATATATATATATATATATATATATATATATATATATATATATATATATATATATATATATATATATATATATATATATATATATATATATATATATATATATATATATATATATATATATATATATATATATATATATATATATATATATATATATATATATATATATATACATATATTTAAAGTAAATACTGAGACACTCAATAGAAATATCGAAATATTTCGAATAAAATTGTCAGGGAGCTGTCTACACAAGTGTTGTCCACGAGAACGAACCCATCACTTTCGAGAGTGAATATTAAGTGCGCTTCGAAACAATCATCGATATTGTTGAATGATAATATGAAACAATGGTTTCGTCATTATTATGCATCATCAGTCCGTATTCAATCAATCAATCAAGTATTGATGACTTTCAAAACGCCCACAGGTCCTAGATCCGAATGAGGGAAGCAACAATTGTGAAAATTGACGTGAGCTCCCTCTATCGAAGAAAATACGAATAAACTCTCCGTAGCGTTCTAGAATCCTACTCATGACAACATTAGTGTAAGTAGTGAGGCTTTGAGGACAATTGAAAAACCAATAAAAAAAGTTTTATATCTTCATTTTTCCTTTGATCTTCTAAAATGTCTTCTAACTTTATAGAGTTTGCATTCGTTAATTTATCACATTCGTCTTCTTGGGGATCCAATAATGGATTAGATAAGTGAGATCACCCAGTTCTTCGTCCATTCTAGCTTTTATGTTCATTTTCTCTAGTGGTTTGTGTTCTGAGAATACTTCAAATTGTTTACCTATAAGCCAATATTGCCAATGTTTCACTGATGTTCTTATTGCTATGTATTTTAAGTGAATAGCCTTTTTCCGTTTTCGTACCTCTGCCACTATGATGACGCTGCATTAATAATCTGTATTGTTGGAGAATTTTGAAACAAATTATAATATTGCTCCTGCCTTCCAAGACTTCTGTTCCATTTGAGAAGCATAACAATGAAGAAACAATCCCTCGATTTCAATATTTTTTTGTCTTCCATTGCGCCAGGAACATGAATCATAATCAGAAATCCTAATTAATAATTGATCCTAGTTCAAGAGTTACTAAAATGAAAAATTTTCACAATGACATGATGTTATGTATAAGATATAGAAATTGCATGTTTGAACGAATCATTAAAATAATGATTCCATGAATATCCAAAAAAATTTATACCTCTACTCACACTAACTGTGTGAATTGAGATTCTCATGAATAGTTATAATTCGGGAGTTTAAATCGTTAAAAGATAATATCTTCTCGTTTTAAAATAATGAATGCGATACAAAGCGATTGAGCACAAACAATTATTAACAACTGCTAAAGAAATACCTTGGCAGCAACAGAATTCGTCTGAACTATGAGCCTAATTTCAATTGAATTACCTATTGAATTTTGTATACTAATGCAATGAATTGGGAATATATTTTTTATATTTACTTCCTTCATAAATGTTCAAAATAAATTAT
Organism: Henosepilachna vigintioctopunctata; assembly: GCA_030704895.1. Classification (NCBI taxonomy): domain Eukaryota; kingdom Metazoa; phylum Arthropoda; class Insecta; order Coleoptera; family Coccinellidae; genus Henosepilachna; species Henosepilachna vigintioctopunctata. The sequence continues at coordinate 1,459,567 of JARQZJ010000138.1, forward strand.
GAATTATCAATTTTTTTTCTACTCGATGAATATATGTTATAGCTCCAATCAGAATGAATTGATCTTAATGTCTCGAGTATAGTGAAAAGAAAAATAACATATTCAATAATGAAATTCATCAGCATTTTCAAGTTGAATATCATTGAATGTCTTTTTCTTGAATATTATTCTTTTCGAGCGAATGATTCAGAACACATTAAATAAGTTGGACCTACCTATTCACTTACTTCCAAAGTAGAATGGATGTTTTATATATATTTATATATATATATATATATATATATATATATATATATATATATATATATATATATATATATATATATATATATATATATATATATATATATATATATATTTATATAGTATAGTTTCCAGAGTCGTATTTAATGATATAGTAAGCGAGGTAAGGGTGTTTTCGACTCAATTGAGCAAATATTGTTAGTACTCTTTTTTCTTAGCCAAGCTTTCGCAATATTTTATTGCATCTTCAGGATTTCGAATTTGAGGTTAAAATATAAACATGACACATCTACAACAGGAACTGTGATAATGATAACATGTACAAGAAGTACGTAAATTATGTAAATTAAATTTTTAAATAGTCAATTCATTAGAATTTCCTCAACACTGTAACCAGTTAAGTATGAATTATCAATATCATACTGATAATTCATACTTAAAATAACTGCCAAAAATCAAATCGAAGAAATATATACAAAATTGAAAAGTAAAACTCAGAGAAAAACTCATACAGTTTATAATATTCCGTGTAACAATTGCAATAAAAGCTATATCGGACAAACAGCACAAAATCTCGAAGAAAGAATCGAAGCGCATAAATACGCAAAAACTCAAATCACAGCCTTACATAAACATAAAATAACAGAAAAACATGATTTTGATTACAAAAATACGAAAATTCTGGCAACAGAAAGGGACAAAAAAAGTAGAGAAATTTTAGAAATGTAACATATTCGTAAAAATTTAGAAAACACAGTAAATGAAAGAACAGACATTAAACATCTAAATTCTATCTACAACAACTTAATGAACCTCACAAATAACACTCGTAAAATAAACACACGACAATCACCAAACTCATAATTCACATCTCAAAACTCATTTTTTCCAGATCTACCTTCCAGATAAACCAACAATATACATATTTTGGATAAGTATAAAAAAATATTTGTAATTATATATATGTAAATATGAATCACACTTATTAGAACTCCTGGCTTACCATGAGTTTTTCAGAGGTTCCCTCATGGTGAAGAAGACTGAAACTTCCGAAGCGAATGCTAAGCCAGAAATATTCCTCTGATAATGAAAATCAATGAGTGAAGATACGAAAAACCTAATTTGATTTTTCTAAAAATAAGTTTGACATTTGATATCTATAGTAATTGATAAATTCAATTATTCTTTAGTTTTGACAAAGTTGTAATATAACAACGAAACGTCAACAAAAATAATCTTTTCATATCAAAAAAAGCCTGTTATTGCTAAAAACTTTCATAATAAAATAAAATATCTTAAACAGGCAATAAATCAATTTCAAGAAATATATATATATATATATATATATATATATATATATATATATATATATATATATATATATATATATATATATATATATATATATATATATATATATATATATATATATATATATATATATATATAGTTAAATAATCCAAACCTCATATTCCTTTAAGCAATGTTCTTAATTTTTTCATAGCATTTCAAATATGCATCAGCAGGATTCGTTACGAGTCATACTGAATAAGTAAACTGCGTAACGGAACACCTGCATGCCTATTCAGCATTTTCATTGATGATGAAATGTTATAAATATAAGAAAATCCTATTGTTCGAAGAGAATATTGTGATGAAAATCTTGTCAGGTACAGCGTAGCTGTATTGCCTGTTTCTTTAAAATAAAATTGATTCTTTGAAAATAAAGTTTCCTCCCGAAAAACATAATTGGCGACGAGGATGGGATTGTGCCAGCCTTTGTGAAGAAAGTGATAATTTTGAAAAACTCAAGAAGAATCTTCAGAAGACTTTCGCTCTCAAGTGTTAAGGTACAACCGAACAGGGAAGAGAAACTAGGAGTTCCGATCGACCGAGTAGCGCCCTTCGACGAAATCCAAAGAGAAAATCATAAGAAAAAAGTTGAGCAGAGCAAATTCCATCACTCATTTTTCCCAGTAATTAACCTGGCCCAAAGTTAAAACCACTCTTTTCTTAAACTGTTTTGAGCGTAAAACTAGTTGAGTTTTTTCCTAGGTTTTCCTTGAAAAAACCGAATCACAAACAAACATAATATTGAATTGAATTATATAGAATAAATTATCAAGATTGATCCATTAATTAATATAATTAATACATTAACTGAACTTAAATAAGAAGAATCAAACATGACTCAAAAACGAGTACTATATTTGAAAAAATGAAATTAATAAACTTTTTTGCAAAGTCAATTGCACCGTTTGATGGTAATTCAGCGAACCTTACACGATTTTTGTATCATTGTGAAAGATTCAACCAAAGATTTGCGTCAAACAATGCATTAATTTCCGAAGCGAACATAGATATAATGGAAAGTAAATTAGTAGGTAATGCTAGCAAATTAGTGAGTCGTAACGAACGAATTACAGGAAATTGGAGAGATTTTAAGAAATTTCTCAAATTAAAAGTTTAAGATAAAATTACTCTTACTGTTTCCTTTTGGAATCTTCAAAATGCCCAAAGACTCAAGAATGAAAACGAATTAGAGTTCCTAGAAAAGATAGTTGATCTGAAAAATGAATATGATTATCACGTAGAATTATCCGATATAACCATTGTTGGAAAAGACCAAGAGAAAAATATTACGTGTAGAGTGGCATTGCGAGTTCTGTTATATAATATAAATCCAGAATCGAGAACAGCTCTCAGAGGTCACGGAATTATGACGACATGATAAACTTTATCACACAAGATTTTTATTACTATCAGCAACCATTCTTACATTACAAAAATTAGATGGTGCCGAAGTCAAATATTTCCAATAATTACAAACGTCAGAATATTTACAATTTTCTACCATGAAATGCTTCTGGACGAACGACAAATTATCCATTTCACCCTCAGCAGAATAAAATAACTTTTCCTTCGCAACCAATGAATGATATCGAACAAAGATCAGTATTATATCCAACAAAGAATACCTATTTTCCAACTAATGAACAAGTTTCTTGTCATAGTACGTCTAAACAACAAAGTATTGTATTCAAACCGAATCCAAATAGAAGGATTAACTATTACCTCCTGAAAAAATGTCAATTCAAACGAGAAACTATCCTGAAGAAAGACAAACTTATCCAACACAATACCAGGTAAATCAACATAGGAAGTTTTCTAATTATATTCAAAATTACAATTACCAAAACCCAAATTTCATATTCGAAGAACTAACCCATATAGAACCAACATATGACGATTACGTAACATATGATAATGAACAAGAAAATTATTAATTTGATCAAAATGACAAAATCAATCAACCAAATCAAGAAGAATACTCCGATGAAAATTTTACACAAGTAGCATCAGACAATTCATTGACCTGAATTCTGCATTAGATAATGAGAACCAATTACCAATTATTGAATTTCAAAATCCAAATTGTAAATTCCCATTAAATAGCGGATGTTCAGTATGTTTAATAGGCCCCAAATTCGCTTATAATAATTTTACAGAGCAAATTTTCAATGACCGAATGACCGAACTACTTTGGCTGCCTGTATGAGACAAGAAACGTCAGACGAAAAAGTTTTATTACCAGTATTCCGAGAATTTCAAAAAAACGATTTTCATCCTATATAAATTCCACAAAAGTTACAACGGATTAATAGGAGCAGATTTTCTGAATAAGTACGGATTCAATTTAGATTTCAAAAATCAGGTATTGACTAATGAGAATAGTCAAATTCCTTTTAAATATCAAAAAGTAAGTCGAGAGCCTTCAAATATTCCTATAGATTCATCTCATTCAGAATCAAAAATTAGAAATCAACTCACAAAAATATTACAACAAAATGAAGAAGTATTACAACTACCAGGACAACCCTTAAATTCTTCAAGTTCAATTAAACATAAAATTCGAATAATTGATGAAACACCTATAAATTGTAGAATTTGAAGATATCCAGAAATTCATAAAGAGGAAATCAAAAATCAAATTAACGAAGTGTAAGAAAAACAAATCATTAGACCCAGTAATTACTTATGGTCATTTCCAATAGTAATTGTTCCAAAAAAGCAAGATTTGTCAGGAAAAACGAAATGGCGTATGGCCATAGACTATCGATAACTAAACGATAAAACGGTAGATGACGAATATCCTCTACCACACATTGACAGTATATAAGATAAATTGGGAAATGAAAAATATTTCGCAATACTCGATTTAGTGTCTGGTTTCCATCAGATCGAATTGGATGAAGAATCAATCGAAAAAACAGCGTTCACAGTAAATAACGGACAATACGAATTTTTGAGAATGCCCTTTGGTTCAAAATCAGCCCCCGCAACTTTCCAAAGACTAATGAATAACATTTTAAAAGACTATTTAGGAGAAATTTGCCACGTTTATATGGATGATGTAGTTATATTTTCTGATACTGCCGAACAACACTTAGCAGACATTCATAACGTGTTAGAAGTATTGAAAAAAGACAGTTTGAAAATACAGCTAGATAAGTTTTCAAACTGAGATCGAATTCTTAGATCATATAATCACACCGGAAGGAATTAAACCCAATACGAAGAAATGAAAAGCTATTACAAATTTTCCAATACCCAAAAATCAAAGAGAAATTATATAATTCTCAGGCTTAGTAGGATATTATAGAAAATTCATTCCCAATTTTGCAAATATATCAAAACCTTCAACTGTATGTCTAAAAAAGAAAGCAAAAGTTAACATTGATGACCCCAAATATATCGAAGTTTCTCAAATTTGTGAACGAAATTTACTAAATGAACCTTTACTCAAATATCCAGATTTTGAAAAACCTTCTGTTCTTACAACAGATACGCAATGCTTCAGAATACGCAATTGGTTCAGTATTATCACAAGGTAAACCCCCTAATGATCTTCCAATCGCATTTGCAAGTAGAACACTAAAAGAAGCTGAAACTAGGTATAGCACTACAGAAAAAGAACTTCTAGCTATAGTCTGGTCGTGTAAATATTTTAGACCCTATTTATATGGACGAAAATTTACAATTTCCACCGATCATAAACCTTTATGTTGTTTATTTTCGCTAAAAAAACCAAATTCACGGTTAATGAGATGGCACATTCAATTTGAAGAGTTTGACTAAGAAATAAAATATAAAAAAGGATCAAATAATAACAAAGACACCCTTTCAAGAATTGAAATCGAAAATAGTAATGTTCAAATTAACGCTATTGAAGACGATTTACTCTCAATTGTTAATCAAGTTACAACCGAGGAATTAGATGACTGTTTAAATTTATTATATTCACAAAAACATGACGAAATTGAAAACCAAGATGAAAATATTATAGATTTTCAAGTAGAAGATATTACTGTTCACAGTGCAATAGAAAACCCTATTTTAAAACTACCAATTAATGAAAGAAGTGGTAACTCCTCACAATTGCAAATAATCATCAAAATAGCCCCTAGTTATAAAGTTGCAGAAATTAAGATTTATGGAGATAAATTTAGCCTCAGAGTTTCTGTAAATGATATTGAAAATGACTTATTCAAATTCATCAAAGAATATATAAAACCAAAAAAATCGTGTACAAAATATATTTTGCATCTCAAGAATTAGAAAAACCTCTAATAAGAATTTTACAAAAAAAAATTGATTATAAAGCATTTGATATACGAATTTCCAAATTACACTTAGAAGACGTAGATGATAAAGAAGAACAACTACTCCGCGTTCAACAATTTCGTGAAACTAAAACAGCACATAGAGGATTACGAGAAAATTTATTAAGTCTAAAAAGAAAATATTATTGGCCCAACATGGATAAAGACGTACGAAATAATATTAATTCCTGCGAAATATGCCAGAAAAACGAATACGAGCGTACTCCAATTCAATTACAATTTAAACCTAATGCAACAGGTTCAAAGCCTTTTACCCATATCTATTGCGACACTATAGAATTCAATCAAACCCATTGTTTAAGTGTCATTGACTCATTTTCAAGATTAGGACAAGGCTATCCCTTATTACAGAAACCGGAACTGAAATATCAAATAAATTATCAATTTTTTTTAGTCATGGCGTACCAAATAAAATCACATGTGACAACGGCGTAGAGTTCAAAAACAACGTTATTCAAGATTTCTGTAAGATACATAAAATTGAAATCCATTGTATAGCAAACTGTAACCCAAATTCCAAGGGTATAGTAAAAAGTGTTCACTCAACATTAATCGAACAAATAAGAACAATTACCGAGAAAAACTTAACCTTCCGAAAAAACTTACACAAGCTCTGTTAAGTTATAATAATGCTAATCATTCAAGTTTAGATATGGCGCTAATGCAAATAATTGAAGCGTACTTAAATTATTCTTTACCAGTTGAACGAACGCATAACGAAGAAATACAAAATCATGTTGAAAACTACGCAAATGGTTATTTGAAAGACATATCGAAACACCTTGAGCAAAATAAGAAAAAAAATATTGAACGATTAGAGAAAGCAAATGAAAACAGATCAGCTAAAACCGATCACCCTCTAAACAAGAACCCTGCCTATATGAAGTGTCCAATCACAAGAAAATTAGATCTTATATTCAAAGGAATAGACGCGACAGAAATTGATAATTTACATATTCGAGATAATAAATTAAACTTATTTTATTATCTCGAATATCATAAGAAAATTCTAAAACAACAAAAAAATTAGTTTCAGAATTTTGTTACAGGTTCGAAATGAAATGCTGTATTATTTTTTTGTGCTATTTAAAATAATAGCCTTCTCCCTTATTACAGAAACCGGAACTGAAATATCAAATAAATTATCAATTTTTTTTAGTCATGGCGTACCAAATAAAATCACATGTGACAACGGCGTAGAGTTCAAAAACAACGTTATTCAAGATTTCTGTAAGATACATAAAATTGAAATCCATTGTATAGCAAACTGTAACCCAAATTCCAAGGGTATAGTAAAAAGTGTTCACTCAACATTAATCGAACAAATAAGAACAATTACCGAGAAAAACTTAACCTTCCGAAATAGACTTACACAAGCTCTGTTAAATTATAATAATGCTAATCATTCAAGTTTAGATATGGCGCTAATGCAAATAATTGAAGCGTACTTAAATTATTCTTTACCAGTTGAACGAACGCATAACGAAGAAATACAAAATCATGTTGAAAACTACGCAAATGGTTATTTGAAAGACATATCGAAACACCTTGAGCAAAATAAGAAAAAAAATATTGAACGATTAGAGAAAGCAAATGAAAACAGATCAGCTAAAACCGATCACCCTCTAAACAAGAACCCTGCCTATATGAAGTGTCCAATCACAAGAAAATTAGATCTTATATTCAAAGGAATAGACGCAACAGAAATTGATAATTTACATATTCGAGATAATAAATCAAACTTATTTTATTATCTCGAATATCATAAGAAAATTCTAAAACAACAAAAAAATTAGTTTCAGAATTTTGTTACAGGTTCGAAATGAAATGCTGTATTATGTTTTTTGTGCTATTTAAAATAATAGCCTTCTCAATTCCCTTGAAATTATTCAAATCCAAAATAGTATTATTCCCAATTCTTTAGGTATATTCTAAAAAAATACACCTTATTTACCATATAGACTTAAATAAAATTCAAGAACTTACACTTAAATATCAGAAAGAAATAGATAAAAGAGTTCAAAATTGAATTTTGCCCAAACAGCTAATTACCAATATTTGAGACATTCCAATAAAATGAATATTAATACGCTAGAAGAAATCCTAAATAAAAATATCAGAATAAAAAGAGGATTAATAAACCTTGGAGGAAAAATATCTGAAGCACTATTCGGAACTTTAGACTCGGACGACGAACTATTAAATAAAAACTATTTTGATTCTATAAAAAATAATGAAGAAATACTAATGAAAAATCAGAAACAAATTGCCACAATAGTTAATGATCTTAAAAATAAATTCAATAACAAATTTCTATTAAGAGAGGTTCAACAAATGCATCGTTTGCTGTTCCAATTGAAAGATATTAAAAACGTGTTAGATGAAATACAGACAGCTGTAAGTTTTGCAAAATTACATTTGTTACATGGATCAATTTTACCATGTTCTAAATTTCTACAATTTCTCAAGAACAATGATATTATTCCAGTCTATCACTTAGGAGATTATTATCAATTATGTCATACAAAAGTGATGTTCAGAAATAAAATATTATTTTTAACATCAATTCCATTAGTTCAAAGAAAGTATTATGATTAGTATAAATTCTATTATTTACCTCGAAACAACTTAACCGTTCCTTATACCAATCCCTACTTGATCTCTCAAAATGGAATTTTGATATGGTCAACCAAGCAATGTCGCCCAATTGAAGATGGCTATTTATGTGATCAAGACTCGCTGATTCAAACTCCAAAATGCATGAAAGACATTCTTGAAAATCACTCGGAAAACTACCCAAGAATTAAGACTCATATGTCTTCAAACTTACAGTTATTAGAAGACGGAAATATTCTCTCCGTTGAAAATAAAAAGATCACAAAAACATGCCATGAACAGAAAAAATACTATTTCGTGCCTTCAATGGCTATATTACGAACAAAATGTACTATTAGTAATTTAAATAAAGAGATTATCCCAACGGACATTTCGGACGAAGAAAAGTACATCATACTGCCCAAATGTCCAACATGAACGACATGAAGATATCAAGAATGAAGAAAAGATTGAATTCTAGAAAGCAGAAATCCCGGTTATCAAGCTGGAAAAATTGGATTATTGGTATCCACATAAAAATAACTTTTCATTATTCCTATATTTTGAAATAGTAATGTTTGTAATAATTTTAATGTATTTTATCCTCAAATATTACAGAAGGACAAATTGTTCAAAGAGTTATCGTAAAGCTACACCTGAAGGTGATACCTTCAATTAAAATAGGGAGGAGTTAGATAATCCAAACCTCATATTTCTGATGATGAAATGTTATAAATATAAGATAATCCTATTGTTCGAGGAGAATATTGCGATGAGAATCTTGTAAGGTACAGCGTAGCTGTTTCCTTGAAATAAAGTTGATTTTTCAAAAACAAAGTTTCCTCCCAAAAAAAATAATTATATATATATATATATATATATATATATATATATATATATATATATATATATATATATATATATATATATATATGTATATATTATTTATTTTGGAAGTTGTTAGCAATAACAGGCGTTTTTTGATGAGAAAAAGTTTATTTTTGTTGACGTTTTGTTGTTATATTACAACTTTATTAAAAAAAATTTCATTTGAAAAGTTGTAATATAACAACGAAACGTCAACAAAAATAAACTTTTTCATATCAAAAAAAGCCTGTTATTGTAAAAACTTTCAAAATAAAATATCTTAAACAGGCAATAAATCAATTTCAAGAAATATATATATATATAAATATATATATATATATATATATATATATATATATATATATATATATATATATATATATATATATATATATATATATATATATATATATATATATATATATATATATATATATATATATATATATATATATATATATATATATATATATATATATATATATATATATATATATATATATATATATATATATATATATATATATATATATATATATATTATTATTATTATTACGATTGTTCCCCTTGAGGAGAGCGACTGAACTTGAATTCGCATCTTTTTTGCCTCCCAAAAACGCTTCATCCTCTATGAATGCTCTTTCTTCCGTTCATCTGTCCCTTTTACTTCAGGTTGACGATTTGACTTCTGCTCAAACTTCACATGTGCGATTTTATAGCGACATTCAGTGCTATCTTCGAGATTTTTCATATTGATCTGTTGTAAATCCTTTTGGACCTCTTTTAGCCATTTCTAACTATTCACTATTATCACTATTCTGTTCCTTTTTTGCTATTCATAATTATATCGAGTAATTTCTTCGGTATTCTGGAGTGTTTCATTGTGTAGACATGTGCATAGAACTTTTCTGCTCGACGTTTTCTGATTTCTTACGTTATCGCAGTTGTCTTTCGATACAGTTCATTCTGAGGTCTTTTCATCCGAATGCCGTTTCTATTGATTGTAGCGTAAATCTTTCTGACAATTTTTCGTTCTTGTTCTTCTATTTCTCTAATTCTTGAATGACCGTCAGTAACCATTGTTTCAGATGCGTAGATTGCTTCTGGAAGAATCGTTGTGATATAATGCCTCAATTTGGCGCCTCTCGAAATGCTCTTTTTGTTATAGTGAGCCCATGTCAGTTTGTAGGCTCTTTGGAGCTTTGTAATTCTCTGTTCATTAGCGATTCGGTGTAAACCTGAGGACTGTATATTTTCCCCACATATTTAAAATGGTCGACTTGCAGAATTTCACCATGTTTTGTGATAAGAGAGGAGTTATTTTTTGGTTTTCTTTCCATGTATTTGGTTTCATCACAAGAAATTCGTAACCCGGTTTTCTGCACAATTTCATGTAGTTTTTCTACGGCGAGAATGGCTTCAGTTCTGTTGTCTGTGATGACACATTTTCACAGTTGTATCTGTTCCGTTCTCCAGATACAAACATATAATTGGTTTTCATAAATATCAGATTATTATTTATTGATGAATTTTTAATGATTTTTTTGAGTTTCAAATAGATGTAGATGAAGAGTCACTCAGATCGTCAATCACATGTTAAATGGCGTGGTAATTATTAGCCTAAAATATAGCTGCATCTAACGAGGTAACCCAACGAGTTATTACAGGTTCTGGAGGTAAGGCAAGATTTGGAAATTTTTCTTTGTAAAATTGATCGCGTGTGGGATCTTCTAAAATTACTTTCTTTACATTGGTGATTACATTGGTCACTGACGAAAGGAAACTGCTCTCTTATACATTCTGTCACTCTATTAATTCCAGCTAGACAGGTTACATGTTACAGATTCGAATAAAATATTTTTTAATTTTATCCAGCCTTAATCATATAAGGTGCTGCATCAGATAAAAATGAAATACATTTTTCTGTGGGAACAATTTGGGGCAAGAAAAAATTGTTCAATGAATCTTGGACAAATCGTCCGATTGTTAAACTATTAGATTTTTCAAGTTTTTTCGAAGCAAAAAGTTAGGATATGCTTGGATTCGTTTTCCCTGAAACACCTATTAACGCATGTGCGATATATCTACTGCACGAATCGATGGTTTCGTCTACTACAATATAGAAATAGTTTGAATTGCCTTTGTTTTTGATACAAGATAATGTTTGTTTATAAATTGAGTCGATACTTGCTTTACGTAAGGTCGACTCGTCAGGAATATTTAGTTTACATTATTTTCCTAGAAATTCCTTCAGGTTGGGATTATTTAACTTGTTCAACGTTACTGTATGTTACTGGCAATCATTGCCTTGCACATATCCTCAATAAACTCTTTTTGGTCGTCTTTTTTTGGCTTCTGTTGTTGGAGGAAACCTCTTAAGGTTTGTTGCGATGATAATTTCTGCATATTGGAAATATGCTTTGCAGATTTCACGTGTTGATTCATAATGAATTTTGTCTCGGCGTGGATCTATAATGGAAACGGAAAACTACTGATTATTTATACAAGACAAATATACGCAAAAAAATATCTAACTGCAAGATAATTCGAGACCCTGTATGTTTTTAAAAGGACAATGTTTTCACTTGGTAAGCACGAAGAACGTGTCAATCACGTCGGACCATATCATTCACCTTTTTGTTTTATAATTATCTCTTGAAATTGGTTTGACAGTTTTATGATTTTATGATCTTGTGAAGTATCCTTAATCGCCTTTATTATAAACGAGAAGTTTACAACATCTATGAAAACCCTCAAAACTCATTACATAAACATCAAAATAGGAACATCCGTTAACAATTTGTTGAAAAATAAGTTGCGAATAAGTGAATAGAAAGAAATGAAAAATAATAATATGTTACCTATATCTTGAATACATGAATACTTATAATGAAATCGTGTAGGCTTTCACGGCCGGTGTCCATTGTGAAACATGGTGAAATGATTTTCCGGGCTGATTGGCCGTGGTCAACTGGAACTCCTCCTCTTCCAGACGTTTCGTCCCTAACTTCGAGAGACATCTTCAGTGGCGGCGAGTGCTTCGACGTAGTGGCGTACTGGGCGACGACTCTGGAGCAACTGATGTGATCATCAGTTGCTCCAGAGTCGTCGCCCAGTACGCCACTACGTCGAAGCACTCGCCGCCACTGAAGATGTCTCTCGAAGTTAGGGACGAAACGTCTGGAAGAGGAGGAGTTCCAGTTGACCACGGCCAATCAGCCCGGAAAATCATTTCACCAAGTTTCACAATGAATACTTATACTTTTACATGAAACATACTTCAAAACCAAAGCCAAAACTAACATACCATAATGTAATGTAAGATGTAACATATACTTTCAACTTTTGAACACACTGTACCAAAAGGTGTTCTCCATCCCAAGTGAGTTCTCGGTGACACTCTATCCACATATCATTAAATGTCTTTTTGGGCATTTCGACTCGAACACTTGTATATTGCATCCTGATAAAAAGAAAGTAAAATAGGTTCACTGTTTAATAATCGTGATGCGTTCGCTGGAAGGTACTGCTAAATTAGAGGTTTACCTAATATTTAACGGGGAAGGCCACTCCGGCTGCGATGTTTTGGAAATCCCCCGGTTACAGTTACTTGTTTATGGTATTTGGTATTTCCCATTTTGGGGTAGCAGGTAGTTCCAAACCCAATCAGATTTGAAAAGTCCATAATGAAAACTTTCTGTTCAATAGGATTTCGAAACAATTGGCAATAAATGCAAAAAATGCTCAAATCTACGAAAAAACGCATTTTTTGGGAAGAAGTATAAAAAAATGCAAACGATGCAAAAAAATGCAAGTTGCATTTTTTCCGAGCTCTAGTCATTTTTATTTAAAATACTACTCTCACATGAATGCGTAAGGTGAAATCCATATTGATTTCAACAAGAATATCATTGGAAACACAAAACCTATTAGACTGATGCCTATCCAAAAGCTCTGAGACTCTTTCATACATTGGCAAATTATGTACAACTGGGAATTCTTCACACATAATTGACTTTTTCACCCTGGAGCCGGTACTACAACGGACATCCTCCAAAATTTGGGAAACACACGACAAACAAGAGAGATGACGTCCAATAGTTCACTCTGAGAATATCCTCCACTATTCCCTTGTTAATTCCATCCTCGGCTGGTGATGTGTGCCTGAGAGACATAAAGATTTTCTTTAATTCGCTCATACTGATTGCTTCAAATTTAGGAAGGTAGCCATAAGTATTCTTTTTCAGGTAACGATCACAATTATTATATTTCGGTATCTCGGAAGTAATATCCTCTATGCTGTTAATGAAGAATTCATTGAATAGATTAGACAACTCGGTAGGATCTGAAATGGTCTCATTAAAAAATCTGATTTTAGTTGTCTATAGTAAGATTGGTTGGGCAGAACATGTTTAAGTTTCTCCAAATATTCTGACTCGTACTCTGCTGCAATTCATTGGTTTTAATTGTGATTGTTCTCATTAAATCATCGATCCATTTTACATTGTTATTAATTTTATGTGATTTTATAGCTATTGGGCACAATTCATTCAATATGGATTCAATAGACTCGATAGAATTGAATGCCAATTCATTCACATCACTGATGTCATTCCATGGAATATCTACTATTCTGCTTTGCATTTCATTTGCAAGATAGTTGATGAAGGATCGTGAAGAGTATATTTCGTTTTTATCCTTTCACCCTTGGTTCTTTCTGTTTTCCGCACTTTCATAGACCATACAGGATTATCAGATATCCTCGATGTATGATGTGTCTGACACTTTAGTGTTTTTTTAATAGTTATTATATAATCTATTAGGGTGGAGCTGTCTTTGGTAACTCTTTTGTTCTCAGTGACTATTTGTTTTAATCCGTATTGATGTAATCAATTTTTACATTCATTCGTATAATATGCATCTCCATTCAAATCTAAATTGAAGTTACCAACGCATTTAATTTCACCATCGAATTCACGAAACAATTCAAACACGCCCTCCAAGTCATCAGGAACAACATTTGTTAGTACATTTGGAGAATGATACAGAGCCGATATCAGACATCCCGCACCGCACAGAAATTATTATTGAGCCAGAAATATTCCTCTGATAATGAAAATCAATAAGTGAATATACAAAAAAACTAACTTGATTTTTCTAAAAATTAAGTTTGACATTTGATATCCATAGTGACTCATAAATTCAATTATTCATTAGTTTTGACAAAGTTGTAATATAACAACGAAACGTCAAAAAAATAAACTTTTTCATATTAAAAAAGCCTGTTAATGCTAAAAACTTTCAAAATATATATATATATATATATATATATATATATATTTTTTTTTTCTCATCTTCCAAATATTATGACACATATGATTTATATATTGTTCGATATATTCCGTTGAATTTAATTTTTCATGACAATTTCTTCGTTTTCTATTGACATGTAAAAATATCAATCGATTTTGTAATTTAAATAAAACTAAGTAGTTTTTTGAATTTCACTATAATTAATCCAAAAGATGACAATATCGACATAAAACATGACAATATCAATATAAAGGTATTGTCATGTTTTGAATTAATTATAGTGAAAATCGAAAAACTACTTAGTTTCATTTAAATTATGTATTTAGATTTTCATCAAGTATCGGCCCAATCGAAATAGAAGTTGAAATTCAGCAGATGATACCTATGGTTACGAACTAATGAGCAGTGAGTGCTTTTTGTATAATGATATGATTTGTATAGAATATAAAAATCTTACTATTCCGCACGATGCAATTGTGAAATATTTATGACGTGACAGTATTGCACTTCGGAGTCATAGCAAGGTGAATGAAGATTGAAATTCCTCATTTTGCGAGTGAGCAAAAACTAGTAATTTCGCAACAATTTATTTACATATTGCGGAAAGATAATGAACCAGCATACATATCATAATAATTTTACATGAAATATCTACACAAAACATATTTTCCGCTGAACTGAATGTTATGTTCAGATGTGACCAAATTTTTTCTGCAAGTTTTTCTTCTATTTTTCCGCACATAGAAGGATATTTTCGATTTCTGGCCTCATCACACTCAGAAGCGATTGCATTTGGGTGTTTCGCTACTTCAAATACGATGTCAGCTTTTCTATCAATCCCAGGACAGACAAGACATAATACAGTAGTCCAATTATATCTTTTTACTGACGAACATCCCGCGTATTTTGCGTTCCACGCATATAATGCAGAAAATAGTTCATTGTCATTAGCGTACTTAATACCTTTATCTGTTTGACGATTAAACTTATCAGTTCCGTTTTCATGATATTTTAGTATACTCCTCCAGAGCTCCATGTTGAATTCATCACCGGGTGTATAAGCAATGCCTATTCTGTATGGAGTAAATCTAAAAATCGTAAGAAAAAATAATATGAGAAATTGAAGTAAGCGCATTGTATCATTTCATCTTTCATAGTACTGTGTCATTAATTATGCTTTCCTATTTTTAGGGTTCACTACAATGTGCTTCTTCCTGTAGTGTGCCTGAATTTCATTGCCCATACATTCCAATTATGAAATCATGGGAAACTTTGAAATAGTATATGTGAACTGAGAAGAAAATTCGATGCAGCTGATATTACTTGAACATCCTATGCCTCATTATTGTTCTTAAAGAATGGAATACTAATGGGGAAATAATTCAAACAATGATAATTCACAATTTCTTTATTAAACTGATAATGTGCGTAAATGCCGATAAGTCATTACTGAAGGTATTTCGTGAGTTACGCAGTTCATTTCGTAACTCATCAGAGAATCTACTATTATTCTTGAATCTTCAACATTTCATTCTGTGTTTCATTCATTGTGAATTGGATGAAACCCACCTTCTTCATCTACTCTACACAGAATAACATCGAATGAATATTTTCACATATTTTTAATATATTAGTGTTTGAATTTCAGTTTATATTCAAGTCAGCAGTTTATATTCAAGTTCAAGTGTTAATATTCATTATATTTAAATTATATTTCATTTCACGATTGATAATAGATCCAGATATACTATAACAACGCTACAGATATAGTACTGTACTTTCAAATTTATATATTTGTTCTGAAATAATTAATTGAAATGTCAGTTTAGCTATGGAAGAAGAATATCAAACCAGACTTACCAGTCTGGAAATTAAATTTTACAAATTTTGGCAGTTGAGGCAATGTTACTGGTTTTGCTGCAGTGGATGCACACAAAACACACTACTGGATTTGAGGAAACACCATTCATGACAGCAGAAAAATATAGTTTTTCATGAGTTATGAGCCCCTGCTATGAAAATAAGAGGCATTAAAGTGACATATTATATCGTGGAACTGAAGATTAATACTCAATCGACATTTAATTCTCTATTCTGCTTTGAGATTTGTTGTATTTTATAATTACGTTAATATATTGTATTTATTGAATGGATTTTTGTTTCAGTTTCAAACATTCATCGAGAGTCATTGATCATTAAATATAAGAGGAACATAATTAATTATCATCATCATCATCGTGTAGCGCTACAACCTTGGGTGGGTCTTGGCTGACTGTACAACCTTTTTCCAGAAGACCCTGTCTTCCATCAACCTGTAATCAAAAGGGATGTTCATTTTTCGGAGGTCTGCTGTTATGTTGTCCCTCCAACCAACGCATTCTGGGGCGTCCGCGTGGCCTTTTGCCTGTTGGGGTCTCTTCCCATGTCAGTTTCGCCAGTCTTTCGTCATTCATCCTTTGCACGTGTCCTGCCCACCTTAATCGCTGGGATCTCTTGCACAATGTCGCTATCGTTGTTCAGCTCTTGGACCTCTGTTTTAGTTTTAAGGCGATATCGGTTGGTCGTCGGATCATGGTGGGGTCCAAATATCTTTCTCAGGATTTTTCGCTCGAAACATCTGAGTTTATCTTCATTTGCTTTGGTCATTGTCCACGTTTCACTTCCATAAGTTATGATGGCTCTCACGATGGTTTTATACACTTCGATTTTTGAGGTCTTTGTTTCTGGATTCTTCCTTTGATTGCCTCAGTAACGTCGTTGTCAGCTGTAATTGTGGCGCCAAGGTACTTGAAGCGTTATAATCTTTCAAAATTCAAGTTGTTCACTGTTATGTTTTGTCCCAATCTATCTCTTTGTGCCGTTCTATTTATGCACATGTACTTCGTCTTCTCTTCGTTGACCTTAAGTCCTACTTCACTTGTTGTTCTCTCGATCTTGTTGAAAATGTCCTTTACCGTTACAACCGAGTCCCCGATGAGGTCGATATCATCTGCGTATGCTAAAAGTAACTTGGGAACTTTCGCTGTTAGTAATTCAGTTTTTAACTCGGCTGCTCTCACGGCTCTCTCTAGGACGAGGTTGAACAATAGTGGCGATAGGGCATCGCCTTGTTTTAGTCCGGCATCCATTTGAAAGCTGGTGAATAGGTTATTTTTCACCCGCACTTTAGATAATCCTCCATCCATACAGATCTTGGTCATCTGGATAAGCTGTTTTGGAATTGAAAATTCCGCCATTGTGTTCCATACCTGGTTTTTCTCTATGCTATTATAGGCCTGTCGAAAATCTATGAAAAGGTTGTGCACTATTCTATTATATTTCCATGCCTTTTCAAGAATTTGCCTTAGTGTGAAAAGTTGATCTATAGTTGACCTGTTTGCTCTGAAGCCGGCTTGATATTCGCCTATTATGTTTTCTGCATAAGGGGTTAGTCTGTGCAACAGAATGTTTGAGAGTGTTTTGTATGCGGTGTTCATTAGAGGGATTCCTCTGTAATTAGCGCACTAAGATTTATCTCCTTCAAGTGAATGGGCACGATAATGCTTTTTTTCCATCCTGTAGGTATTTCTTCTTGTCGCCATATAAGAGTTATTAGTTTGTGCAATTGGTGATGGAGTGCATTTCTGCCATATTTTAGTAGCTCCGCAGGTACCCCATCTGAGCCAGGCGCCTTGGACTTCTTTAGCTCATTCAGCACTTTTATCGTTTCTTGAAAGGAGGGTTCTTCCAATGGTAGTTCTGCTGTGATGTAGGTCTTCTCTTTGTGCACGTTTTCTACCTTTATATTTAGAAGGTCTTTAAAGTATCCTTTCCACTCTTCTGTCAGTTCTTCCTCTTAGAGTATCATATGACCTAGGTCATTCCTAATTGTCGAGAAGGATCTGGTCTTGGAACCTTTCTTCTTAAAGGATATTGCCTTGTAGAATTCTCGGGACCCTGGTTTTGGCGATCTCGTTCCATCGATTCATAGTTCTTACGTTCGTACTCTTTTTTCTCTGTTCTTATTAGTTTTTTGTCTCCTTTTGGCACCTTGCATATTCTTCTTTGTTTTCGTCCGTTTGGAGTTGTAACATTAACTTCTTTGCTTTTCTTCTTGCTTCTACGAGAATCTGGCACTCATCGCCAAACCACGTTCTTACCCTCTTTGCCTTGCCTTTTACAAATACCCTCTGAGCGGTTTCTGTTATTGCCTTCAGAGTTCCCTGCCACAACATTTCAGGTTCATTGCTTCTGTCTCGGAGTTTAGTGCTTGATCAAGTTGTTCTCTATACTGTTGTTGTTTGAATTCATTTTGCATCGCGTCCCTGTTCCATTGAGGGGTTGTCTCTATTCTGGTGTATTTATGCGAAGATATTCCCATTCTAATTTTCGCTCGGACTAGGTAATGGTCTGCATATCCATCTATTCCTCGTAGGCTTCTGACGTCCAAGACGTTGCTTCCGTGGCCCACATCCACAACGATATGGTCGATTCGGTTTCGGGCGATGTGATCATTTGAGACCCAGGTCTGCTTGCGGATATTCTTATGTGGAAACATAGTTGATTTTATCAGCATATTGTTGGAAGTAGCTGCTTTTATGAGTCTTTGTTCATTGTCATTGGATGTATTATGGAGACTGTGTTTGCCTATCGTTGGGTTAAAATTAGATTCTTTGCCTATTTTGGCCTATTCGCAGTGTGGAAATCTCCACACTCCAATTATATACAGACTTGTAGGTCCACCGCTAGAGGGAGTAATTGAATGCCAAAAATTAATTTTTCACAAATTTTGCCTGATTGAGATACATTAAAACTGCGATTATTGCATTTACCAAGAAATTGCCTATACCTGTTGTCATAAGTTTCAGTCTATTTTTCAAATAAATGGAGAGAGTTGGAACCTTATCACGAAAAAATGTAATTGAAATGGATCTCAATTAGGCAAAACTTGTAAAAACTAATTTTTTCAATTTTTGGTATTCAGTTATGCCCTCAAGCAGAGCACCTACAACTCTGTAAATAGTTTCCAGGTTTTTCTCTCGATCAATATTATTTTAATGGTTTTTTCACTAAGCTGTACTACAAACGGTTCTCGAGATATGACCGAAAGCCATTGGAGCACCTGGTACATTTGAACTGTATATGATTATTGTAAATTGAGTATTACACCTTAGTAGTATTGAAGAGAGTTGGTGTAATGGGACATGTGATGTTTGTGCATGTAAAACGCGCCATTATCATCAAGGTACACTGAAGAAATTTCCACTCAATATTTTCAATTCCACTTCCATCAGTCTCTTGAATGTTCTGATGCATTTCATACTCCGAAAGGCATCACATTGAATTGGTACAAACCACTTCCATTTGAGGAAGCTATTTTCACCTTTTTGTTAGAATGGATCCTCAATTGCTAATTACAACTTCTCAGGTCTAATGTAGAAAGCCATTGCATCCTTTCAACATTGTTAATGTGTATTCTTTTCTCGGGAACAGATAGCTATCTTTGTAGTCACATCATTAATCTTCCAATAATACATACAGAATCTAGTTGTACAATTTTTGGACAGAATGGTTCTAAGCATGAACTTGAGGATGTATCTATGATTCACTTCCCTTAGAATACGCATTTCGGTCATCGATTTGGTGTGAAACTAAGTCAGTTCCTTCTAACTCACGATCTTCGATATGATGATTTTCTTCAAGAAAGGATTTTCGAGGCAACTTCTATTCTGGTGATAATAGTTTCCATGATGTTTCAAATTTGTTTCAATCAGCTTTTGTCTCCTCCAATTTCCATACACCAGATGGTTTGTCACATTTACCCATGACACAAGCTCCAAAGCAGCTACTGATCTTCTTTTTTGTGTGTCTTATTCTTTGTGACTCAAACAGGCTATTGTTTGATTTTACTATGGATAAAGTCCTGGACGTAAAACAATCATAATTCCTAGACAGCAGATTGAAGTAGTAAATTGGTTGACGAATATAACTCGAATCCACAAATAATCAATAATTATTTGAGTAATTGAGTATATATCCTATAATTATTATTGTTATTACTCGAACTCACGGTTTTCAGCTTCAGCAAACTTCAAATCTGGAGAGTTGGAGACTCAAATAGGTTCAAGTCTCCCTAAAGTGTCGGACTGTCAACGGTGCAACATAAATATTCGTTGAAGGTTTATCTTACATCTGAGTGAACCATAGTTGAGTAAAATCCATGAAATCGGACCATCACCACTTGTATAAACTCAATCACATTCTCCATGTTATTCTCAATGTTTAGTCCGAATTTGATGAGTCAAACTTTATTGAAATCATAATAATTGAAAATACCCGTTAACATTTTCCGATAGGTAAGCTATCATGAGCTATATTTAAAAATAAATGTCATCGAGTCATCAGATGGATGAGTGTCAGTCTACTAAGAGCCTTAAGCTTAATGCTTGAAGAATATCATACTCCAACTTATCATGGTTTTATTGAAGAAATTGAATGAGTATTAAGTGAAATAAATATACCTACTTTCCGATTGTTCAACTGCTGAAATTTTGAATTATCATTTTATCTAAACATGATGAATAATTTGAGTGAAATTGACTACTCGCAATTGTTCTAGAAAAATAGTCTTTCTCATCTAGGACTAACACTTTTTCGATTGATTCATTCATTGAATGTGATTCGCAAATTTTAGGAAGCTACAACTTCTGATAAGATATGAACTGAATAATAAGAAAGATGAGTAAAGTCTCAGTTTTAAAATGAATTTGGTACTTCCATACATTCAAGAATATTATAGTTTTACTGAAAATTCGGGGAACAGTAGACTAACATGACGTGTGAACAGAAGAGCTCAAGAATCAGAATTTGAAATGTCTTTGATAGTAATAATATTAATGATTACATTTATTTCCAACAGATATAGTATATTCAATGATAGGGAGAAGAAAACAAATTATTATTATCATTATTATTAAAAACATTGTTAGAGTGAAAGGCCAAATATATTGTAACTCAATCAGAAAACTTCTGAAGGAAAAGTACATCAAACATTGAGCAAATAAAATCGAATAATATCAAATCTAAAATGACAACTGAACAAATAACATCTGACAAAACTACTTGATTCTCTAAGTAACGATGAAAACAGAAAAATCTAGGCCATTTTTGAAGGGGTTTATTGATGCGGAACGCTCCACCCAAGAGTCTAGAGATTTTCACACACCTAAAACTCGATTAGTTAAAAATCACTGTTCAATGGTAGTTTTAAGGCTTTCGCGTTTCAGTTGCCCTTCTCTTAACACTTTTGATGAGATTTTCAGTTAGTCACGCACTAACAGTATCGTAATGGTCGAATATATGTCTCATAAAATAAATGAAGGTGCAGTCTGAACCGAGGTCCATTCCAAAAATTTTTCGAATAGATACAGAGATGAGCTTGCTTTTTTGCATTGCAGATCGCGCTCATATGATGAGAACACAACAGATCGTGCGAAATCACAACATCGAGATCTTTCTGTGCAACGACCGAATCGATTTCTGACCCATTGACAAAGTATGGAAGATTCGAGTTATTCTTGCAGATACGAAGCTTACTACTCTTGCTGATGTTCGGAGAAATACGTCATATATCGCTCCATTGGGAGATAATGAATATATCAGCCTGTATCAAATTGTGGTACTTGGATCCGCATATATCTATATAGTATCATGAGCGTATTGTGAGCACTTACAGCTTAGCAGTTTCTTTGGGAATGTCAGATGTGAGTGACAAAAAAAGCAGAAAAAGCAATGGCCAATTACAGACCCCTCCGGGGCCCCACTTACCACTAGAAATACGTCAGAATAAGTATCGTGCTCTTTCACGCGAAATGATGTACCAGAGAAGTAGGCAGACAACCATCAACTCAAATACCTACATGGTCTGGTTTCCTCACTAATCTTTACTTAGGGGTTTTATCGAAACCTGAGTTGAAATCAAAATAAATCACGTCAGTAGGAGCGTTCGTATCAGCTGTTTGGTCCAATCGTTTACGCATTTGAAGACATTAGTTGTAATTGACCTACAAGAAAGAAATCGATGCTGAGACTAGGATGATTCCAATTCTGAGCAAAAAAGAAAAGAAATTCATCAACAATTACTCTCCCCGTAATCTTCAATTGAGTGGGGGTAACAGTAATTTTTTGATAGTTTTTTGCCTGGAATTTTTTTTTTAAGATGGAAATTACGTTCGCCTCCATCCAGCAAAAAGTCAGGGCACTAACTTCAAAAGACTCATTCATTATAGTTCTTAGCCAAATGTTTATACATCGAAGAAGCACAGCTCTGTAACAGATAAGGACTTAATCCATGAGGGCCAGTTGATGTAATTTTTGTGACGTTCTTTCGTTCAATGAGGACTTTCTCTTCAGAGAACGTAATTTTTCCAAGGGAAAACGGATCAAGCGGATTCCAAATATCTGGGAGATAATCGGCAGATTCTATATCGTAATCAGATGAGAAAAAATCAGCGATTATATCAGCGATTTCCTTGTTTGTATCGCAAAATATGTTACTCGAGTTTCTAACCATAGGCACTATCACAATAGAAGTCAAATTATCTCTTATATATCTGAAAAACGTTTTCCGATGCGTAGCATTACCTAGTTCATTTTCATATGATGTCTTTGCAGCAAACATTTCTTAATAATTTGATTCGAGTATTTTCTGTGTACAGGGTAATTCTCTTCCATTTTATTGCAGATAAATCACCTTCAAATTATTCTATTGAATTTAACCCGTATCAGCATTTCCTATTCAGCCATGGCTTGAGGTAGTGACCGTTATATGTCAATACCTTAATATGGCTATTCAACACGAAATCCGGTTTCTCCTTGACAAAGGACCATTGGTCGCTCACAGGTTAATTCATAAGAAGCGCATTCCAATCGACTGCTGAAAGCTCCTACTCTATTGCAGAAAACTTGTATCTCTCATTACTCTGTTCTAAGGAGGACGATAGGGCAACTTGTTGACCCATCGCAGGCATATTGAATAATTATGTGGTATATGATACTAACTTCAGAGTGGTAAGTTATATAAGACTGAAGATCACTATCAGTCGTGAGAATAAGGTCAAGCATAGAAGGGTTCTGCCCTAGGCTGAAACATGTGCTTTCAGTGACGACCTGGGAGAAATCACAATTTAACATCGTACTCATAAAAACGTGGAAATAATTCATTGTATCCGGAAGAGAAAGATTTTACTATGAAACATCAAAACGATTGAAGTCACCAAGAATATATACATTTTTGAATTTATAGGATGTAATGGAAAATTCCACAAAAAGTGTGAAGTGTGATGTCGTTTTGAAGAGTAGTGGAATGAGTGAGCGTCCTATATATAACAGCAAATGAGAATAACGCATTCAAGGCTCAATTTCAAGCACATGATTACACTACCAGGAGATTCAATAAAAAATTGGTTGATTTTGCAAGGTGACAAGCTACGACAGTACCTTGTACACGCATGTACATCCACCCCTGTGCTGTTGTCGATTATCCCGATATAATCGAACTCAAAAATCGATTCCAAACTGAGATAACTACAAAGCTTTGTGCAACTTGAAAGCATAATGAAAAAAACGATCAAAGAATCACTACACCAGGCAACAGTCGAAAGACTGGTTTCACCTGATTATCGAATTCTGGGGATCACTGACACCAAGGATCGGAGCTTCTCGAAAAGTCTCCATAGCCTATAAACGAAACACAAACACGACATCGGTAGAACTAACGTTAATACACTCACTGAAACAAATAAATCGAAGCAGCTCACCAACAACATGAAAGTTCAATCTAAGAATCACCGCTCTCCAAGAAACACGATTCATAGGCGAGAATCATTTCGATGCCGACAGATTCAGAATCTATACGGGGAAATGTTCCGTGAAAGTAAAAGACAAATAACCGCTTTTAGGTATCGAATTCGGGATACATAATTCCGTACTCGACTCAGTCATTAATTTCACGAAAGAGTCTCGTTGCTTTCTATCAATTCAGCTAATAAAGTTTACACTCTAATCAACTTGCACGCCCCCAATAATCACCACGACAAATCCATTTCGGAAAGCGTACAAAATTTCTGGAAACATTGAAAATTTGATCTGAATAATATATCTGATATTGATTTCAAATGTTCAAATTCAAAAGTTTTAACCTTGAATATTGAAATAAATCATTGTTATTCTCAAATTTTCGAACGGAATTGTTCAATTCCCTATAAGCATCAACAGTTAACTGAAAATACTTCATTGCAATCACCCCGTCTAGATATGAATCGTTTCAAACAATTCAAAAACCCATTGACTGTTAATTTAGGATTTATCTATTATAAAGGGCATGCCTTTGTAAACATACAAACAGGAATGTTAATTTGAAATTTCAATATTTTGCGTTTCAAAACTGGATGACCTATTTTTTGAATAGGTCTGAATCTTTTATAATCTACATCAGGAGTGTCTAACTTACAGAGGCTCAAGGGCCAAAAATGACACCGTGAACTTGAATGCGGGCCAAATAGTGGTTCTCAAAATTTGAAACAACAATAAGAGATTATGTAAGATTTGACAAAAAACAAAAATTTTTATAACATTATTTTTAATGGTCCAAGAGTTGGTTTCACGCAATTGAGAAAATATTCATATATCAAATATTTACATGTCAACGCAAATGAAAATATATATCTCTTATCACTGAGAACGTTGTGAGTGATCAGCTGCATCAAATAAAGAACTTATATCAACCACTAGTTGTGTTGTAGCCAACCTCATGAGATGAAGAAATGTGGGATCAGAAATCTTGCTTCTATTTCGATTTTTTATGAACTTAATGGATGAGAATACACTTTCACATAAATAGGTACTTCCAAACATTGGTACATTTTTAGTCCGCAATCTTGCAATTTTTGAAATCACTCTTTGGGAAGTAATTCGAAAAAATCATGAGCCCTTTCTTGCTTTTTCATTACAAACATGTCAGCTTGCATATCACATAATTCAAGTTGTAGTTCAGGTGGTTGCTCTTCAATTGTAGCTCCAAGACGATTATTATAAAGCAGTAGACTACTTTTGAGACTTTCAATTTCGTCGAATCTTGTATTGAACTCATCAATCACTTGTTGGATTCGAGAATTGCAGCTTGAAAAACGCTTTCTTCGAATTTTTCAGCTAACTGAAGACAGCTAGGAAAGTGTATCAAGTTCTTGTCTTGTTTGAATACTTTTAGTTTACTGCGAAACCCATTGATGATACTTAGCAATTTTGATATTGTTCGATTTTTTCCTAGGAGACTCGAGTGCAAAGTAGTAAAAAGATTGGTCAAGTATGTTAGAAGAGCTAATTGAACCAACAATTGTGGACATTCAAGCTTCTTTTCAAGTTCAGTGGTGTCAGATGGCACGTAATTGTTGAGAAATGCAGGGATGTCTTTTCCTATAGCAAAGAACTGTTTCATGCACTTTCCTGCACTCAACCACCTTACTTTAATAATACAGAGGATTTCAGGACAAGTTGCTCCATTCTCCCTAAGCAACCCTACTAACCCAGACTTTTTACTTGCCATTGCTGGTGCCCCATCTGTAACACTGGCCGAAAATGTACCAAAGCCTCCAATTCTGTCAACTCCTTTTTTTAAAGCCTCATCAATATCTTTTCCTTTTGTTGTCCCATGAAGAGAACACATATCAAATAGTTCCTCCGTCCTAGAGAAGTCTTCAAAGGTAATACGGATAAATATTAAGAGCTGACTGACATCTGTTTGATCAGTACTTTCTTCCAAACAAAGTGAAAAATATGAGCTTTGTTTAACCTGGCCAAACAAATATATCCCTACTTGTTCATCCATTTCAACAATCCTTCTATGTACGGTTTGATGTGAAAGTGCCACTGATTCGAATTTCTCAGCTATTTTGGAATACTCAAAAGCTTTTGCCATTTCAATTGCACATTTTCAAATTAAATTACCATCAGTAAAAGGTTTCTTTGCCCTGGCCAGTTCGAGAGATACGGCATGAGATGTATATAAAGAATGAGTTTGGGAATGCAATATTTTACTAAACATGCCAGTTTGTTGTTTAAGCTTCTTCTTCAAACATCTTAACACAACTGTGGTTGATATATCATTTACGATTCATTATTTGGTTGTTATTTTTTTTAGCCTCAGGAAAATGCAACGTGGAAGCAAATATCTTAAAAAAAACTGCTTTAGAACCTGATAAACATCGTGATGATAAATTTAAAAAGTAAATTTCATAAGAGTAACAGATATTAGAGAGGACTTTTTCTGGAACTTTCAGAAAATGAGATACATCAATAAACAGTGAAATAATCGTATATGTATCTAGTCTAGTTGAAATAAAATCATAGTAATGAGTTTTTCACTAATATAGTATATGTGGTTACGTATCAGTACCTATTTCCAATGAAATTTGGATGTGTTATGAAAATAAAAATATAAAATCCGTCATTGAAATGGAAAACCAGGGACATTATCCAAATAAACAAATCTTTATAACTTGAAGTTAGAAAAGATAGAGAACATGGCAACACAGCGTTTATAACTTGAAGTTGGAGAAGATAGAGAACATGGCAACACAGCGTTCATAAAATACAACATATTTGAGACAAAACAGATGACACTAACCACAGTGAAATTGAAAATATAAATAAGTGTATAAAAAATTATGAGAAATTATAAGTATAAAAAGTGGAAAACACTAAGAAAACGAATACATTTTGAGTTCAACAATAGAAGTCTTCGACTCCACAATCTTTTTATATGTAGCACGAAATAACGCGATATAAAAGCCGTTGCAAATACCATTTGAAGAGTTGATCGAAATCAACTCAAATACAGAACAGATATAACCATAAGATTTCCAGTAAATTGTAGTCAACTAATCTCGATAAGTATGGTTGATTATTATCATCATACTTATGATCATCGCCATACTTATCAGTATGGCGATGGTTGATTAGTTGGTGGAGGTGTTTGCTCTGAGGCTTACGAAGACAAGAGACATGTTAATAATAAATCAGTATTCAACCATCATATTATAGTTATTATACAAATATTATTAGTTATGAGTGAAAATATTCGGGAAAAAAATTATAATTTTCCTTATCAACAATAATTTTGACAAAATAATTATTGTCTGCCATTTATTAAATTCAACAATTTCTTCCGTTTTCTGCATCTCTGCTTATAACTTTCATTGCATTCTTTAAAGGTTCAGCTTTTCTATCAAATAATTCACGTTTTTTATGAGAAAAAGTAATTTTTTCCATATAATTGTGAGATTCACACAAGTCATATATTTATCAAGTTACTAATCATTTGCTACAAAGATTTCCTGAATTTTTGTGTCTTCTCTTTCCATCTCTTCATCATATTGGATGAAAAACTATTGGTCTCGTTTAACAAGAGTTTCAATTCAAATTGAACTCTTGGCTTAATGTTTCACTATAATATTTAACAATATCAATTCGTCAACATGTTTCGGGTGCGAGCTCATCTTCAAGACTCACACCTCGAGACCCACGCACTAAACATATTGACAAATTGATATTGTTGAATATAATCGTGAAACAATAAGCCAAGTGTTGACTTCAATTCAATATCTAATTATGTTTTACTAGTAGTTAAGCGAGAATTGAATCTCAGTCATCAATAAAAATTATATTAAATTATTGTTTGACAATTGTTACGAGGTGTAACCCTATTCTCAAAAGCTAGATACTCGTTATTTTGACTGAAATGTTCCTATATTTTACATGTGGACGTGGTATAGACAGACACCTGGTGACAGAGAGAAAAATAGATGTTTCATTTAAGATATCGAGGAAAAAAAGATAACCAGCGAAAACTGAATCTGAGTTGATCATTGATCATTTCCTTTGATGCGAATCAGAACTTTCCAAATGTTCTACGAGATTGAGAGTTCTCATTTTCATCTCTGACTGCATCAATTTCACTGAGTTCGAATCAATGAAGTGGTTGTTATGAATATAATGTGTTGACAGTTCATTGGGATTTTTTATGTAATATGGAGGGTATATGTTATTTCATTCTGGTTTCGATGTTCCATCCAGATTGATCTATGTAGTATGCATTACGACGAGCACAATAATCGAAAATAAGTACCTATTTCATTTGTTACGTTTATTGGTTGGTTTTCCTCATTATCAACTGAAAATTAACCTAAATTTCCTCCAAGCGTAAGTGCTGATAGTTTCAATATTGTGCTTTCGTATTCTATTTTTGATCATTTTCTGTCATTGACATGTGACACTCAATCAATCTGGTATACAATTCTTTTGTTTATTGGTTGTATCTCTTTATAAGTTACTAAAGATAAACTCCCATTCCTTCTGTTCGACTTGATAGTTCTAATATTGTGCTTTCCCAATCTGTTGTCGATTTCATCAGTGAGATTTGGTATGTTCCTTATTGAAACACTGAATTTTTTTAACTTCTCATTAATTCTTATTATTCTTCATATTTTTATTATTCTTCAATTGATTTCGTTAATCGTGCTTTCCATCATTAATTTGTCTAAATAGAAAATTTCATATTCTCCATAGATCATATTGTTTCTGTGTCTCAAATTCTTCGTGGTATCCTTCATCGAAATTTCCTTGTTTGATATTGGTACGTTCTTTGTGTGCGTATGCCTATATCAGATATATTTAATTTTCAAACAGATTGAATAATATATGAGATTCTCATATATTATAAACTCCAATGGAGTATGTTTAATTCACCCTAGTCCTCCACTTATAAATGGCAATTTCTATCTCGCAAAACAACGCGAGGGTATGCTCACTAAGATGTTTTACGATTCGCAAAACATCGTTACACACTCAGTGCGGAAGTTTCTCCGTTCCCGTACAATTACAAACGTAACCTCGCATTCCCGGCGTGGCAAATACTTCCGCTTCCGCCCGCCAATTTCGCAGGGTAAAGCGAACGAATCATCTAGGGAGCGGTTTCTTGTCGCGTTTTATCGGTTGTACACAGAATTGCCATTTGAGTAATAGGTTACGGTTACTCAAATTGCAAAGAAATATTTCTTTTTGATCTGCATCATTTTCTGTGATTACTTATTTCGGTTAATAAATAGATTATCTATGAGACAAAAATTGTAACCGAATGAAATATGTTTGTTATTATTCATTTTAACATAATGACTTGGTTGATATATTTTCCATTACTCCTTTGTGTGATTCAACTCTGTTTTCTACATATTTCTACACATTTTCATACTCATGAAAATTTAACGAATTGCTGTCTGTACATGAAAGATCTATGAGGAAAAATATTATTGGGACCTTTATTAACGCAATAGTACTCCAAATAGCAATTGTTTGAATTTTTGTTGATTGTTTATTTTTTTGTATGTGTGTTCATGCACGCTTTCTCGAAACCATCTGATTCGATTCAGATATGGTTGTATATAGTATATTTTCGTTGGCTTCACTGAACATTTAAAGTGTGTTTCATCTCAATCGCTTCATGAATAGAAATGTTATGCCAATTTGAAGAATCGCCAAACTATCTACTGTCATCTATCTAATCTTTCTCAGTTCAGTAGCATCGACAGAAACTTGACTTAACTTCAAATTAATGTTGTATATAAAATTACATGAGCCTATATAATACTAGACTCCATATGAACTTATATAAACCCGTACACTGCTCTAACTATGTAGATTTATTATATACTATACAATGCTCTGATAAAGAGCGTTAAAGAAATGGAATATAGGTATATATCAACTGAAAAGATTTAACTTGAAAATATTGGGTATCTTAGATGAATGAATGTTTAGATTGTAGATGGAAGAGGGTGATGTCTCATCACAGATGGACGTGAGAGGGTGAGAGCGGTAATCTTTTCATGTTCGAATTATATAAAAGTATTGAAAACAAAATCCGCTCATTTATTTCATGTTGTTTTATGCGATTGTATTAATTTCATTGCGGCATTTATAATCATTATATAGTAAATAAGACTAAAATATCTCACTATATTCATTGGTTGCCTGTTGGGCGTTATGACGTTCCCAGGCTCGCTTGTCATTAATGAAACTAAGAAAAGTATAATAAGATGGAATGACTACTCTATAATTTCAAGACCAAGCCAACTCTCATGTTTTCAATATGGGAAAGAATACTCATAGGAGTAAAGTATAGTTATCAGATATCTCGATTCATTTTTGATCGAGATATGTGATAAAATGTCTCTACTGAAACCGAAAATTATCTGTAAGTATATTCACTAGAAGCCTTTGGAATTGAGCATTAATATAATAGTTCAAAATATAACAAAACAATTGTTAAACAAAGATTTACACATATATTAAAAAGAATACTGCATGACGTACGTTCCGATTAGATTCACCTTTTTTCACCCTACGTGCAGACTAATGACATTTCTCGAATACATACAATAGGTAAACTTAAATTATGAATACAGAAAACAGTAGTAGATAACAGGTAGTAGGGATCAATTCATACTGAACTATTTTTATATAGTAAACTAAGTAATTTGGAAAAGATTGCGAAGGGGGTTTGAGGTATGATCGATTTGAAGGCTGTTCTAAAAGGTTGCCTGAATTTTCTTATTTATTAATTTGAAGTCATTCTAACAAATTAAGCTTCATTTCCTTGTTTGCCGTATTCAAAATTTCAAAATCGGAATTGAATATATGATTTCATTGATCAAATGATTTGTATAATGTGAATCTGTCTTCTGATTATCAAAGCTACGTTTATGTTCAGAAATTCTTATTTGAAAAACTTCTTAACGTTCTACTAAGTATAAAACTTATCACAACTACCACAGTTAATTTTATATACTCCTAATTTTTTATTTTTGTTGACCTTAGATTTGTTATTTTTAATTTGTTTTCCTAAGTTATTTCCAGTACAATAAGCAATGTTGATTTTGAACTTAAAAATAAATTTGAGTTTTTCACTGGACTTATCGATGCTATATGTAAGACTGTTATAGTTGATATTGTATTTGACTAGAGGATAAACCAAACCAATCGCCTTTTGAAGTTTTTCTTCAATATGATATTATCTATTATTTCAGGATTATAATTATCATTCACGGCTATATTTACTCAATAAACTTTTCTCCGTGGTTTGAAATCATGGTTCTAGAGAGAGGAATATTTACTAATCGATGTATCAAACTATTGAAAGCTGCCATTTTCCCATGTTGAAATGGATGCATGGAAGTATTATGTGTTATACTATCTGTATGTGATGGTTTATGGAAAATTGAAGAATTATGTTTGTTATCCGCAGTTTCATTATTTTAAGATCTAAAAAATTGATAGAGTTTTCTTTCTCAAGTTCCAAAGTGAATGTAATTTTAGGGTGTAACGAATTAATGAATGTCTGAAAAGTGTCGAGAGTTGCCGAAGAGTACCAAGTGAAATAACAGATAATATCATATACATATCTATATGAATAAATAAAATTGACTACTAATGGGGTGACAATGAATTAGTTTTTCCAAATTATCCATGAACATTTATCTTTCTATGAACATGAACATTATCCAGCCAACAAGGTACTTAGTGGATTTTCCATAATTAATCCTTCAGTGCTTTTATAAATTAGGTTATTAAAACAAAATAATTTTGTTCGAGACACATAATTCCAAAAGCGACAGGATATCAGATTTTATCAAATGATTTACAAGATTGTTATCAAGGAATTTTTGTATTAGGTACAAGAGTCATTAGGTGAATACCTACTTGGTGAAAAAAGTTAACGACATCCCAAGACATCCATTTGATTCACATTATGCAAATCATTTGATTGAAGAAAATCATATATTCAATTCTGATTTTGAAATTTTTGAATACTGCAAACAGGGGAATGAAGCTTAATTTGTTAGAATCACTTCAAATTAACAAATACAAATATTCTGGAAACTTTTGAACAGCCAAACCGATCATACCTCAAGCCCCGTTCTCAATCTTTTCAAAATTACTCAGTTTACTATATAGTAAACTAAATATAGTTCAGTATGAATTGATCCCTTCTACCTGTTATCGGCCTGTTTTCTCTGTATTCATAATTTAAGTTTACCTATTATGTATTCGAGAAATGTCATTAGTCTGCACGTAGCATTTGAAAAGGCGAATCTCATCGAAACGTATGTCATACAGTATTATTTTTAATATATAGTGTAAATCTTTGTTTAACAATTGTTTTATTCTGTTTATCGATTTACATCAAGTATCGGCCTCATCAATTATTATCAGTTCAAAATATAGTCAGCGCTCAGTGGATATGTATTGCACAAATTACACTATCAATTGCCATCAAAACGAGAAGAAACAATCTTTACTGACTATTATCGCACAACTACTGCTGAATCAATTAGCTGTTAATGTTATGTATATATATATAATATATATATATATATATATATATAATATATATATATATATATATATATATATATATATATCTATTTGTGTGTATTATCATTTTTGTGTGTAGCATTCTGTTAGATGCATCGTGGCGAGTAGACGTGGTGTGTATGTGCCGTAGCTAATCTACTCATTTTACAAAGAATACATTCAGTGGCCGTAGCTTATCAACTTCACTTTGACATAACTCAACTACAACTATCACTAGGAACGATGAACAACTTATTCAAGAGTTAGTGGAAAGCTTATTAAGTTATGAGGCCTTCATGAACAGATTTTTAGCAGCGGTTTTCGAGAAGCTGAAAGCTGAGTGGCGCGCACAATCCAACGAGTTATCGCAAAAAGTGGATCTCGTAAAGCCGCAGAGTCATGGATTGATTGTCAGAAATTATCAATGAAGAAATTCGAGCGCGCTTGAACAGTATTCGCGCTTGAATACTGTTACGCTTTTGCTGGACTTATTTACATAAAGAGCTACCTAACTAAGTACATACAATTATTTGAGAGAAAAGAAAACTTGAAAGAAACAGTGTAGGAATTCATTCCGAATTGAATTAATTGGTTTGTAATCATTCAAATAATAGTAATTAATTATTATATTTCGGATTAGCGCAAGCAACAACTCACTTTAAGGAAAGGTATTAAGCTTTCTAGTTTTTTTTATTGGGTGTTCTCTATTGTTTTTCTTTCATTATTTTTTGTTGTGTAATCGTTCCAGAAGATATCAGAAAAAACTGAAATACATCATGTTCAAAATATTTTTATTGTCTTTACTACACACACAGCAACTATAAAAAACTTTTTAGGGACTCATCTAATGACACGTTTAAAATATGGAGATGACGCAAAATTGTAGTCTAGTGTATATTATCTGAAAACTGATGTTCGAGGGAGATGTCATATACAGAGTATATCTTCTTCAAATATATTCTATACTCGCTGGATTGTTTGAAGCTTCTCGATGTGAGCAAATTTTAGGTCCAGTTTCGCTGGCGTAAATCAATGCAACTTGCGTCACGCATTGGCAAACACTTTGCTCTTTACGGATGGTGGCATATCTGATTTGAAGATGTGTTTCAGTTGGCCAACTGTACCCCAAGCTGTTCTAGTTCTTTGCATGATCTCCGATGTAATATCAGCGTCGCATGTGACAATCTGTCCCAGATATGTGAGACACTGTTATTTCTAATGGGGATTAATCCACCCCCAGTTGCTCTACGGTGCAGGAAAGAGTTCAGTATCATCCTTGTTTTTGCGATTGTTTATTTTCAGACCTGTTTCTCTGCTCGCGATGTTCAGTTCATTGATGCGCTCTTGAAGATCGGGAGCATCGTGGGAGAACAGGACTATATCGTCATGAAAACCTCAAGCGTCTAAGGTAGCTGCCATTTATCTTGATTATTTTCCTTTCTGCTCCAGTCCAGCTTTTGATGCCTTTGAACTCGTCTATTTCGATGGTTGCTGTGGCATGTTCGTATGATATTCTGGATCAGCTTGGTATAGCAAGATGGTATTCGTATCATCAGTAATGAAGGTGTAGTTGCAGCTGGAGTTTTAAGCCAGGTCAAATGCCTTCTTATAGTCAATGTTAGCCATATAAAGAGGAAATGCATATTCGTTGCATCTTGATATCACTTCGCGATTGCTGAAAATGTTATCCATCGTAATTGTAAGCGACTTCCTGAAGCTCTGGCATGTTCTATTGGCTGATATCAGGTCCAGTTGTACCGATAAGCGGTTAGTAATCATCTTTATTAAAGGTCTTATATGCTGTGGGGAATAAACTTATTTGGTCTGTAGTTCCTCAGGTCCTCCGCAGCCCTTCTTATAGAGCAGAACCATGGACGCGTTGTTCCACGAGGTGGGAATGTTCCTGTTTTCAAACAGTCACCAAGAGCCTCGATAGAATGCGGTAGCGAAGTACTTTCTTCATAACGTCACAGTGAGATCACCTATATATATATATATATATATATATATATATATATATATATATATATATATATATATATATATATATATATATATATATATATATATATATAAGGAAATGAAATTTTGTGCTTATGGCACTGAATGAAATATTTAAGAAAATGAACACTAGAACATTCATTTGAAAAATTGAAATTAATCAAGAGAATGTTATAGCAGAGCTAGATATGTGAACGTGTACGATGTGATGTCTCCATTATCCTTCAAGGGATAAATGTTAGAGAAATATTGAAATCGATACCACACCTGATGGAAGTGCGAGACATATATGTTTCGTTCTGCAAGGAACTCGTCAGTCGCACCACGTCCATCGAAGTGAGGCAACGATTTCAACCTCCAAGCATCTTCTTGTGACTTCAAGTGGAAGATCGTAGAGTAATGAATACTCTACAATTCCATCTATAGAAATCAGTAGAAAACACTCTCTCAGATTACAGAGTCACCAAGCATCGAAATTTCACATATCTTCTATACCCGTAGGTATCTACTAAATTGCAATGTCTATTTGACAAATATCATCGAACGATGTTTTTAAATGTCAATAGATTGCGTTAGTAGTACGCTCGCGTTTATTCCCGTATTTCAGGGGCCAATTCGGCGATATTTTTAAGGAAATGAAATTTTTGTGCTTATGGCACTGAATGAAATACCATCAGGTGTGGCATCGATTTCAATATTTCTCTAACATTTATCCCTTGAAGGATGATGGAGACATCACATCGTACATGTTCACATATCTAGCTCTGCTATAACATTCTCTCTTTTGATTAATTTCAATTTTTCAAATGAATGTTCTAGTGTTCATTTTCTTAAATATATCAATATATATATATATATATATATATATATATATATATATATATATATATATATATATATATATATATATATATATATATATATATATATATATATATATATATATATATATATATATATATATATATATATATATATTTATATATATATATATATATATATAATATATATATATATATATATATATATATATATATATATATATATATATATATATATATATATATATATATATATATATATATATATATATATATATATATATATATATATATATATATAGGCTATATAAATATAGTGTTGGAGAATTTATTCTGTATTTAGTTGCAACGTGTTCGTAATTCTGAAGTAATTGAAAAATATTCAAACTCTGATGTTGATTGTTAAAAAAAGAACACAGAACAAAACAAATACAAAATTCCACGTGAGGAATCTACACTCATTTTTTAGTTTAAATTGAGTATATTCTATAGAAGTTATTATGATTCTATTTTTAGACTGAATCGATGTCTACTTGCGATGCAGATATTTATAACAGACTTCAGAAAGTTTGTACCATGACAAGCAAGTGTGATATTAGAATAATGTTTATCAGGTATATCAAAGGTTTATCAGATATAAAAGGAGTGAAGAAATTCATGGTATTTACCCGTAATTTACGTTGCTTGAGCCTTTGTGAGAAGCATGTTTATATATGTTTCAAGCTAATTGGCTATCATCAGAACGGCGTCAAACCAAGTTATTAGATGTTCAAACTTGGATGTTGATTGAAAAAAACAGAACAGAACAAAACAACACAAAATTCCACGTATGAGGAATCTAAGACATCATTTTAGGTTTGAATAGAGTATCTTGGGGTATGATGTTTGCACACTCCTATTTTTTAGACGGAATCAATGTTCACCACCTGCGATACGATATATTCATTCTAGAAATACCGTGATAAATATCCAATTTTGTGTCGTTTGAACATCTAATAACATCTTAACAACTTGAACGCCTGTTCTGATGATAGCCAATTAGCTTGAAACATATATAAACAGCTGTCATCATAAAACAAGCAATGTAAATTGCAGGTGAATACTGTAAATTTCATTCACTCATGGAGGGATCACATCGTACACGTTCACATATATAGCTCTAGCTATAACATTTTATGATATAATTTGAATTTTCAAATGAATGTTCTAGTGTTCATTTTCTTATAATGTATATATATATATACATATATATATATATATATATATATATATATATTAAATATATATATATATATATATATATATATATATATATATAAATATATATATATATATATATATATATATATATATATATATATATATATATATATATATATATATATAAATATATATATATATATATATATATATATATATATATATATAATGTTCAATAGTAATATAGGAGTTCCAGCTTGAAAGCATAATTCATACGGAGTCGTCAGTGAAATTAGGATTGAATCTGGTCATCTGACTCTCAGCTTCCTTACTAGTTTGAGTATAAATTTTTTGTTCACTTTTTTGTTTAAAACAAAAAATCATGGACTCCATCGAAGAACCATCATAAGATCTATTTTGCTTCCTTGTATTATAAGAACATATGTACGTTAGACAATATCAATCGTTATTTTGGATGAATCCAAATCAAATTGATTCTAAAGGTTTTATGTGACTATTTGAAAAAAATGTTAAAAATATGAATCCTACAATCCTAAGATTTCAGGGAATGTCATTCTATTGAAAAAATCTAAGGGATAAAAGGTGAAGTATCATTGTAAATCATTGATGTATTTTGGTTTCACCAATCAAGTGGAAAATATTTCAGAAGAAATTATCTGCTTCCATGTGTGAAAAGTATCATTCACTAACACTTACTATAGGCAAACATGAAAAATCATTTACTCCGAAAAATGTTTGGAATTAAAAAAATAATTATTTATTTCACGGTCATTATTAGTTATAAAAAATTCAGTTTATATGATACTCTTTCCATTTTCAGTCGACCTCCTTTCAAGATTTTATTGAACAAAATACATCGACATTTATAGAAGGGGAAAGTCTTTGAAATTTTCATTACTAATCTTCCTGCGATAATTCGAGAATCTCATAATCCCAAGTCTCCCGATGAAGCAGTCAAAATTCAATTCTAAATCTAATTTCCTATCTACTACCTAGACGGAATCTAATTCTGCTTTTAATTTTTTCGACGTTTCCATTTCCTCTTGTAATTCAGAATTAACACCCTTTTATTATGAAAAGAAAATGTTTTGACTTCAAACACAAATCACAGGTTTTCTACCATCAGCTCACCTTCAACCCCGTTCAATTTGGAAGCGACAGGAGAATTAGTGTAGTAATAAACGATGCGAAACCATTTTTCTTCAAATAAAACTGTTCCTGACGGCGTGTAGATAACTGATGAAATAATTTATATTGACATGGATTTCAGTGAAATTTTGAATTATTCAAAGCGAGTTGTTCGAACATAATAATAACTAGGAATAGGTAATAATTCATTCTCGATAATAATTTTAATTCATTTTAAATATACAAAATCCTACATGTCATTAAAGGTATGTCAATGCGATATAATATAGCAAATGTAATATGATAAAATAAAATCAATAAACATTCTAAGACAAAATAATGCTGCAAAGTTGTTACGACGTTCATTTCATATTGAGTTATTGATTGCAATTATACTCTTACGAGTTCACATTATTGCATTATTGTGAATGTGGAGCCATAAAAGTATAGGCTACTCCTTGTGTATGTATTCCAACGGTAGAAACAACAAAACTGAAAACGCCTAAGAGCATTTTTGCTGGACATAAAGTGAACCAAATATGTGCTTAGTATATTGCTACAGATGAATGAACATGAAACACAAATATTATAGAATCAAATCAATCAACAAAATTGAAAAGTCTTCAAGGCCAATCAATCCATCGATGAATTGGCTCGATTGGGAGTGAAATCCAGTCATTTACAGGTTTTTTGTTGAAAACGTGTATTAAAGCACATTTGGATTTTAAATCTACGTCGCAGGTTTATTATAAGTTCTTGAAGCCCGGTATATAAGACTCCATCAAGAAAGAGTTTGAATCAATTTTTAGAGATACATAATCATTAGAGGCACATTCTTGTTCCATACCCATAACTTACACAATATATTCTTATATTTGAATAGAAGTGTATGCTATTTTGATGGGGCTGTTTCATATCAAACCATTATATTGAGTCGAATAAAATCGTAAATACATCTCTATCAGAAAAAGTAGATTGGTGCAAATGGCTACATAAAATATATATCGAATTCAGACTGATTAAGAATGAATTTCTGACATGAAATTAAATCCAGATGCCCTCTATAAACAACGTTGTTTCTAAGTTCGTACCAAATATTAGATTTAGTTATCATAAATTTAAATAGCTGTTTCAATCTGAATCAACCATGTTTTTATTCAGATACCTTAAAACTTAAATATAATGGGTGTATTGTGCAATCGCTTTGGAATTGGTATTCATAATTTTGCTTTGATAAAATTTATTCAGCAACGAGGTGCACCTCATGAGTTACTTATCTACAAGAGTAGATGTCTCCATCACGTGTTCTTTTTTTCTTCCTGATAAATTTTCGTCTTTCGAGATTATCCTGTCGATATACAAAAGTCGTTCATCCACTGTGTTTACGTTTTCAACACCAATTCATTGGTGGTGACTTAGAGCCAAGTCAATTTGTTATTTTTGATACCAACCTAGTGATATCAAGTGAATACTCGTCTGACTGTTTCCTGGATATAAATTCTAGATGAAACTTTTGTCAATAGGGGATTCTTTGAAAATAGAATCCTCAATTGTGTGGCAAATAAATTCTTTGTGGATGAGCATTTGTTCAGAAGTTACTTTACAGGGCTAGCAAGTTATTCCAAAACATTTTAGAATCTTATCACTGCTGTCTTTCAGAAACTTTATGATGTATTCTTCATCACGCTTTGCTCATAACATTCTATGTGTATGAATTTTCTCTTATCTGAAGAATTACTCACTATCATAATAGAAGTGAAACATTATGATAAGTCAAAATATATACGACAACTACTTATCAAATTGTGACTTGGTTTTGACTCTTGATGCGTTGTCAAATGTTGACCATCATTTCAGAGTTGCTCTTTGAGTTATGTAATAATGATTATCAATCTGATGCCACAAATTCTCCAATGGAAGACGTTACAGTTCTTATAAAATTATAAAAGTAACAACACATAACGTCTACACCTTTCAAAAAACTTAGACAACTTAAAATTCTAACTAAGAACGAATCTAACCTATCATATTGAAAGTTGTTATTAATTACAGGAGGTTTGAACTTCGTTTGCTCATTGGTCAAACGTAGAATATTATCATTTTACAAATGAAAACGTTTGTGATTATTCGAACAATGTATGATGGATTCATGTCCACTTGGGCTCTTGTGTAACTTTGTTAAACTTCAAAGTGTCAATAAATATATCATATTTATTTAACTACAAAGGAAAACCTACACACAAAAATGAATCTATTTGGAACACAAAATGAAAATGTTTTGAATTAATTATTCACTCCTCTCTT
The DNA here is from genome assembly GCA_030704895.1 of Henosepilachna vigintioctopunctata. NCBI lineage: Eukaryota > Metazoa > Arthropoda > Insecta > Coleoptera > Coccinellidae > Henosepilachna > Henosepilachna vigintioctopunctata. The sequence continues at coordinate 1,500,188 of JARQZJ010000138.1, forward strand.
AATTCTAAAAAAAATGTTATTTTCTAGATAGGTGTGGATAAGCACTCAACTTAACCAGTGACATAGGAGTAAAGGTTTGAAAGACCTTAACACAATATTCTTTATTAATGGTTCATATGGTTATATATTTTCAATGATTGAAATTTTAATTGTCAGATGATATTTCACAGATAGTAATTGATGATATTGATAATTGATGTTCTATTTTATGAACTTCAAAGTACTAATTAATTTACAAAAAAAGCTTTCTTTTGATATAATAATATGTGACATAAAATGAATTTCAGATTTTACTTCATTTGTACTAGATATATCCTCCGTTATTTCTTCTTATTTTCGTTTCTTAAAGAGTTTTCGACATATGATAGATTTTCATGCGATAAAGTAAACTAAAAGAACTTATCGCTTGCTTTCAGTAGGTCTATGTGATGCTCTCACTTTAATTGAAATTTTGAATCCCTCCTTTCTTTCATATACACTCTCTGCAATTACTTCTCTCCTTTGATAATCTCTTCATCCATGTTCCGTGATCCGAACTCCATCTTGTTATCCAACATCTTTTTATTTCTTTTCTATTTTCAGAATGTCCCAGAGTGAGTGCTTCAAGACCATCAAACGTAATCTATTGTTTTAACACCTTAATGATGTTTCGATAACAAGCTTTTTTCTTCAACGTTTTTGTTTCAAACAACAGTGATTATTGAACCTACTAATGAAGCGACTTGAATATTAAAAAGGTACCAAAGTTATGTACTTTTGTATAAAATATTTTTCGAATCAGCTTAGGAAAGTCAATCACAATGATCAACATACAACCAATCACATTGGTAATTTCACTGACGAACATTTCATTTCTGAGTTATATCCACTCATCACAGTTTCCGACGACATAATGCAAAATGAACCTAATGATCCTTTTGAGCTCTTCTTCGTGTTATATTTGACTAAAAAGAGAAAGAACGAAATTTCCATTCTCTGTCCTCCTCTCAAAGAAAACGGATCCTTCGCCTCCAAGGACGAAAGTCCTAGCACCAGTGATTTTCAAGCATATTTTGTGTAGAAAAATTTAAGTTCTTTCTTTAGCATTTCGTGTTGAAACATTTCAGAATACTGCAGGTTTTTGAGTATTTCCATTCATGTATATGCAACAATATTTTTAATTAATACTTGCAGTTGAGAAAACCGATCCATCATGGCAGTTATTTGAATTTTCTCATATGAGAATTTTCTCATGCTCAAATGAGTACAGACAGATCTTGAATAATACGAATGATGTACGATGTTCCGGAATGACACTTTCTCTTCTGATGCTAAATAGTCACCAACAATTTTGGGCACCTGAAGAGCAAGTTGTACTTGAGGCTATTCATTATTATCAAAATTCTTGATATATCCAAAAACACTTCTGTTTTTACGAACCTATATTTCGAATATATTCAAAACTCGAAAAATAAGTCTCCTGCAGAATACAAACCAGAAGTCTATAAGCTGACTTGTGGTAGTAGTATAAGGACGCAAGATTAAACTGATAGAAACTTTTGTCTGGGAATATTCGTAACACAAAAAACCTTTTTGAAAGATTGGAGTGGATGCAATATTAGTTTTCGGAAGGATTTTGAAGTCTCACACAATAAGTTCAAATAATATTGACTGAGATTGAACTCTTATGAAACATACAATGAATATTAAACGAATCAAACTCTTATTAATGTTTTAAGATTTATAAATCAGAAACATTAAGCTTCAGAGTTTACATTTAGGTTAATATTCGCATTTAAGCTACTGTAATAAATTTAATGAATAATGTAAAGTTGTCAATCTAGCAACATGGAATAAGCATCTATTCTCAATATGTCGCAGTAGTATTCTTCTGGTTTTTCGTAGCTATTAAATTGCTGCAATTACATTTTCACAGGCGTTCCAACGTGAGTCTACCAAATGCATCTGATTGGCGATACCGTATCCGAAAAACAGCCGGTATATTTCTAGTGCACCAATTGACCATACGTACCGCTTTGGAGGAAATAAATATGCTCTCATATTTCTATATTAAATGTATAAGTAGTGACCGGTTGTCAAAATTGCGGATTTCAAATAATGTGCAGCAATTACCAATGGTACGAATGCAATAATGTGCTTATTTTATATTCAAGGTGCAAATTCGATAGTATTTAATAAATTTGTGATGATAATATCTAATCTAGAATTCATATGAATTGTACCCGCTTATTTTTTATTGATATCATAGGTAATTACCCGTATTAAATTTATTATGAAACATCCACATATGATATACTTATGTTAGATGAAGCTTACTTGTTTTAGTTATCGACATCGTTTAACATCAAGTACAAGATACTTTTTTGCGATAAAGGTTACTTAATGGTGCAAATTTTTACATGGTTGCTTCTTATATGATTACATACAGCGCAGATATCATTATGGCAATTATTAACTAAGATATAAATGAAGGAGAATGAAGTCTACAACAAACCATTATAAGGAAGTAGAGAACGAGCTGCTGTAGTTAGATCACAAATACGAAAAGTTTTGTGAATGATTATTTTGCAAATTTGGGTGTGAAAAACTTTATGTTTTCTCATAATCAGTTTCAACAACAGCATGATGCAAAAAAGCAGGTATCGAATATGATTTTCAATCCTACATTCTACAACTCTTTATCTCAGGACAAAGTGTAAAAAAATTGCACGGTGGGGAGTGCTGATGTGGTCACATCAATAGTGACGGTAGGACTCAGTCTTCTGTGATATGTCTTCTTCCAGCGAATAACAAAATGACAGTTTCCGTCCAGAACTTCACCTAAAAAGATGGAACCATGAAGAAAATAAAGGAATAAACGTTGTTCATTGATTACAATTATCCGATTATGAAAATCCGTTTCGCAGTGAACAATTACTGAAACCAATCAACTGATGTGAAGATTGGATGAAAACAGACAACTCTAATTATACACTAATATATAAAATGAATGAATATTCACAATTATTAAGACTAATTCGGAAAGCTTAAACGTCATTGAAACTGATTGAAAACCAATGAAGATAACATCACTCGAGTTCTCGTTAAAGCGTCTGTCGCCGTATGGTCGCGACAAACTACGTCGTCACCGAAAATAAATGCAGGTCGCACTTCCTTGTCGATGATTTTGAAAGGTCCATCGTAGGGCAGTTGTAACGGTGTTTTTACATACCCACTTCTTTCTACAGAGTCGAATTTTTTAAAGGCACAAACATTTTGCATGTTCATGATCTCTGGAAGGTACTGCACTTAACGATGATATCTTTTTCGAAGTTTCTCAACAAAGGTGTTTCTTTTACTTGTGGAATTTGATGGAAAATCTGCTTTGGAAGAGTGTTAGAACTATAGTCTGATTTCATCAGTACGTGCAATGAACGTGGACAGATATGTCGGGGAATGTAAACCTTCTTGAGCTTTAGTAATAATGAGACAGGTTTCTCAATGAGTTTCTGCAATGCTTCATCAACTGACTTTATAATTTAGGAGTTGAACAATCAGTGGCATAAATTCTACCAACTGCATCTGCTACCACATTAAACCACCTTTGATGTGGCAAATATTGGTAGGGAAATCAATAACGTCGAGCCTTAATGGGTGAAGCTTGATCTGAATTCTCACTGAATGAAAACGTTGGATATCAAGTGGTCGGCAGAATTTAGTAAAGTGCTTTCATCAAATAAATATCCTGATGGTTTAAGTCGCATTCTGAATGGCTGAATGCTTCTTTCTTCCTTGGTACAAAGGTGCTGTATTTTACCTGGTCTTCTGACGATTTCTATGACTGAAGAAAAATCAACGGTTTTCATTATTATCTTCGAACTGTTCCTACTGGTTCCAATGGATGAGTCGAAAGCGTTCACTGTAAA